>CAJFDF010000654.1:17461-33476 GCA_904067115.1 Aegilops sharonensis
GGCTCTTTCATGGACTATTACTCACTGTTTTGTGGTCCCAAAGTGATTTCCATGGTTCTCGAACCCCAAGATGTCCTTTCGTGTTGGTCGTTAGGGCGCGCAGTTTGGGCCGGTTCTGGCCTGTTTCTTGGACTACTACTCACTATTTTGGGGGCCCGGAGTGATTTCCACGATTGACGAACCCTGCGTTGTGTTTACGTGTCTGTCGTCAACACTCGTAATTTTGGCCGATTGTTGTTCGTTTCACACACTATTACTCACAGTTTTGGGGTCCTAGAGCGATTTCCACGATTGACGATACCCGTGGTGCGTTTACATGTCGGTCATGAACACTCATAGTTTTGGCCGATTCTGGTCCGTTTCATGCACTACTACTCACCGTTTTGGGGTCCCAGAGCGATTTCCATGATTGACGATCCCCGGGGTGCGTTTACATGTCGGTTATCAACACTCATAGTTTTGGCCGATTCTGGAACCTTTTGTGGACTATTACTCACTGATTTGGTGTCCGTGAGCGATTTCCATGATTGACGAACCCCGGGGTGTGTTTGTGTATTATTCATGAATAATCCTAGGTTTGTCTGATTCTGGCCTCTTTCATGGACTATTACTCACCGTTTTGGGGTCCCAAAGCGATTTCCATTGTTGTTGAACCCCAAGGTGTGCTTATGTGTTGATCAGGAGTCACAGTTTTGGCCGGTTCTGGCCCGTTTCTTGGACTACTACTCACTGTTTTGGGGTCCAGGAGTGATTTCACGATTGATGAACCTCGGGGTGTGTTTACGTGTCCGTCGTCAACGCTCGCAATTTTGGGATATTGTGGTCCGTTTCAAGCACTATTGCTCACCGTTTGCGAGTCCCAGAGCGATTTCCACAATTGACGATCCCCGGGGTGCGTTTACGTGTCGGTTATCAACACTCACAGTTTTGGCCGATTCTGGCCCGTATCGTGGACTATTACTCACTGATTTGGGGTCCCTGAGCGATTTCCATGTTTAAGGTTTGTCCGAATCTGGGCTGTTTCTTGGACTATTACTCACCGTTTTGGTGTCCCAAAGCAATTTCCATGGTTGTTGAACCCCAAGGTGTGCTTACGTATTGGTCGTCAGGGCTCGCAGTTTGGGCCGGTTCTAGCCAGTTTCTTGGAGTACTACTAACTGTTTTGGGTTCCCGGAGTGATATCCACGATTGACGAACCCTGGGGTGCGTTTACGTGTCCGTCGACAACACTCGCAGTTTTGGCCGATTCTGGTCCGTTTCATGCACTACTACTCACCGTTTTGGGGTCCCAGAGCGATTTCCACGATTGACGATCCCCGGGGTGCGTTTACATGTCGGTTACCGACACTCACAGTTTTGGCCGATTCTGGAACGTTTTGCGGACTATTACTCACTGATTTGGGGTCCCTGAGCGATTTCCATCTTTAAGGTTTATCCGAATCTGGGCTCTTTCATGGACTATTACTCACTGTTTTGTGGTCCCAAAGTGATTTCCATGGTTCTCGAACCCCAAGATGTCCTTTCGTGTTGGTCGTTAGGGCGCGCAGTTTGGGCCGGTTCTGGCCTGTTTCTTGGACTACTACTCACTATTTTGGGGTCCCGGAGTGATTTCCACGATTGACGAACTCTGCGTTGTGTTTACGTGTCTGTCGTCAACACTCGTAATTTTGGCCGATTGTTGTCCGTTTCACACATTATTACTCACAGTTTTGGGGTCCTAGAGCGATTTCCACGATTGACGATACCCGTGGTGCGTTTACATGTCGGTCATGAACACTCATAGTTTTGGCCGATTCTGGTCCGTTTCATGCACTACTACTCACCGTTTTGGGGTCCCAGAGCGATTTCCATGATTGACGATCCCCGGGGTGCGTTTACATGTCGGTTATCAACACTCATAGTTTTGGCCGATTCTGGAACGTTTTGTGGACTATTACTCACTGATTTGGTATCCGTGAGCGATTTCCATGATTGACGAACCCCGGGGTGTGTTTGTGTATTATTCATGAATAATCCTAGGGTTGTCTGATTCTGGCCTCTTTCATGGACTATTACTCACCGTTTTGGGGTCCCAAAGCGATTTCCATTGTTGTTGAACCCCAAGGTGTGCTTACGTGTTGGTCAGGAGTCACAGTTTTGGCCGGTTCTGGCCCGTTTCTTGGACTACTACTCACTGTTTTGGGGTCCAGGAGTGATTTCACGATTGATGAACCTCGGGGTGGGTTTACGTGTCCGTCGTCAACGCTCGCAATTTTGGGATATTGTGGTCCGTTTCAAGCACTATTGCTCACCGTTTTCGAGTCCCAGAGCGATTTCCACAATTGACGATCCCCGGGGTGCGTTTACGTGTCGGTTATCAACACTCACAGTTTTGGCCGATTCTGGCCCGTATCGTGGACTATTACTCACTGATTTGGGGTCCCTGAGCGATTTCCATGTTTAAGGTTTGTCCGAATCTGGGCTGTTTCTTGGACTATTACTCACCGTTTTGGGGTCCCAAAGCGATTTCCATGGTTGTTGAACCCCAAGGTGTGCTTACGTATTGGTCGTCAGGGCTCGCAGTTTGGGCCGGTTCTAGCCAGTTTCTTGGAGTACTACTGACTGTTTTGGGTCCCCGGAGTGATATCCACGATTGACGAACCCTGGGGTGCGTTTACGTGTCCGTCGACAACACTCGTAGTTTTGGCCGATTCTGGTCCGTTTCATGCACTACTACTCACCGTTTTGGGGTCCCAGAGCGATTTCCACGATTGACGATCCCCGGGGTGCGTTTACATGTCGGTTAACAACACTCACAGTTTTGGCCGATTCTGGTCCGTTTCATGCACTATTACTCATCGTTTTGTGATCCTAGGTCGATTTCCGCGATTGACGATCCCTGGGGTGTGTTTACATGTCGTTTATCAACACTCATAGTTTTGGCCGATTCTGGCCCGTTTCATGGACTATTACTCACTGATTTGGGGTCCCTGAGCGATTTCCATGTTTAAGGTTTGTCCGAATCTGGGCTCTTTCATGGACTATTACTCACTGTTTTGTGGTCCCAAAGTGATTTCCATGGTTCTCGAACCCCAAGATGTCCTTTCGTGTTGGTCGTTAGGGCGCGCAGTTTGGGCCGGTTCTGGCCTGTTTCTTGGACTACTACTCACTATTTTGGGGTCCCGGAGTGATTTCCACGATTGACGAACCCTGCGTTGTGTTTACGTGTCTGTCGTCAACACTCGTAATTTTGGCCGATTGTTGTCCGTTTCACACACTATTACTCACAGTTTTGGGGTCCTAGAGCGATTTCCACGATTGATGATACCCGTGGTGCGTTTACATGTCGGTCATGAACACTCATAGTTTTGGCCGATTCTGGTCCGTTTCATGCACTATTACTCACTGATTTGGGGTCCCTGAGCGATTTCCGTGTTTAAGGTTTGTCCGAATCTGGGCTCTTTCATGGACTATTACTCACCGTTTTGAGGTCCCGGAGTGATTTCCACGATTAACAAACCCTGGGGTGCGTTTACATGTCGGTTATCAACACTCATAGTTTTGGCCGATTCTGGTCCGTTTCATGCACTATTACTCACTGATTTGGGGTCCCTGAGCGATTTCCGTGTTTAAGGTTTGTCCGAATCTGGGCTCTTTCATGGACTATTACTCACCGTTTTGAGGTCCCGGAGTGATTTCCACGATTAACAAACCCTGGGGTGCGTTTACATGTCGGTTATCAACACTCATAGTTTTGGCCGATTCTGGTCCGTTTCATGCACTATTACTCACTGATTTGGGGTCCCTGAGCGATTTCCGTGTTTAAGGTTTGTCCGAATCTGGGCTCTTTCATGGACTATTACTCACCGTTTTGAGGTCCCGGAGTGATTTCCACGATTAACAAACCCTGGGGTGCGTTTACATGTCGGTTATCAACACTCATAGTTTTGGCCGATTCTGGTCCGTTTCATGCACTACTACTCACCGTTTTGGGGTCCCAGAGCGATTTCCATGATTGACGATCCCCGGGGTGCGTTTACATGTCGGTTATCAACACTCATAGTTTTGGCCGATTCTGGAACGTTTTGTGGACTATTACTCACTGATTTGGTGTCCGTGAGCGATTTCCATGATTGACGAACCCCGGGGTGTGTTTGTGTATTATTCATGAATAATCCTAGGTTTGTCTGATTCTGGCCTCTTTCATGGACTATTACTCACCGTTTTGGGGTCCCAAAGCGATTTCCATTGTTGTTGAACCCCAAGGTGTGCTTACGTGTTGGTCAGGAGTCACGGTTTTGGCTGGTTCTGTACCGTTTCTTGGACTACTACTCACTGTTTTGGGGTCCAGGAGTGATTTCACGATTTGATGAACCTCGGGGTGTGTTTACGTGTCCGTCGTCAACGCTCGCAATTTTGGGATATTGTGGTCCGTTTCAAGCACTATTGCTCACCGTTTTCGAGTCCCAGAGCGATTTCCACAATTGACGATCCCCGGGGTGCGTTTACGTGTCGGTTATCAACACTCACAGTTTTGGCTGATTCTGGCCCGTATCGTGGACTATTACTCACTGATTTGGGGTCCCTGAGCGATTTCCATGTTTAAGGTTTCTCCGAATCTGGGCTGTTTCTTGGACTATTACTCACCGTTTTGGGGTCCCAAAGCAATTTCCATGGTTGTTGAACCCCAAAGTGTGCTTATGTATTGGTCGTCAGGGCTCGCAGTTTGGGCCGGTTGTTGCCAGTTTCTTGGACTACTACTCACTGTTTTGGGTTCCTGGAGTGATATCCACGATTGACGAACCCTGGGGTGCGTTTACGTGTCTGTCGACAACACTCGCAGTTTTGGCCGATTCTGGTCCGTTTCATGCACTATTACTCATCGTTTTGTGATCCTAGGTCGATTTCCGCGATTGACGATCCCCGGGGTGTGTTTACATGTCGTTTATCAACACTCATAGTTTTGGCCGATTCTGGCCCGTTTCGTGGACTATTACTCACTGATTTGGGGTCCCTGAGCGATTTCCATGTTTAATGTTTGTCCGAATCTGGGCTCTTTCATGGACTATTACTCACGGTTTTGTGGTCCCAAAGTGATTTCCATGGTTCTCGAACCCCAAGATGTCCTTTCGTGTTGGTCGTTAGGGCGCGCAGTTTGGGCCGGTTCTGGCCTGTTTCTTGGACTACTACTCACTATTTTGGGGTCCCGGAGTGATTCCCACGATTGACGAACCCTGCGTTGTGTTTACGTGTCTGTCGTCAACACTCGTAATTTTGGCCGATTGTTGTCCGTTTCACACACTATTACTCACAGTTTTGGGGTCCTAGAGCGATTTCCACGATTGACGATACCCGGGGTGCGTTTACATGTCGGTCATGAACACTCATAGTTTTGGCCGATTCTGGTCCGTTTCATGCACTACTACTCACCGTTTTGGGGTCCAAGAGCGAGTTCCACGATTGACGATCCCCGGGGTGCGTTTACATGTCGGTTATCAACACTCATAGTTTTAGCCGATTCTGGAACGTTTTGTGGACTATTACTCGTTTATTTGGGGTCCGTGAGCGATTTCCTTGATTGACGAACCCCGGGGTGTGTTTGTGTATTATTCATGAATAATCCTAGGTTTGTCTGATTCTGGGCTCTTTCATGGACTATTACTCACCGTTTTGGGTCCCAAAGCGATTTCCATGGTTGTTGAACCCGAAGGTGTGCTTACGTGTTGGTCAGGAGTCACAATTTTGGCCGGTGCTGGCCCGTTTCTTGGACTACTACTCTCTGTTTTGGGGTCCAGGAGTGATTTCACGATTGACGAACCTCGGGGTGTGTTTACGTGTCCGTCGTCAACGCTCGTAATTTTGGGATATTGTGGTCCGTTTCAAGCACTATTGCTCACCGTTTTCGGGTCCCAGAGCGATTTCCGCAATTGACGATCCCCGGGGTGCGTTTACGGGTCGGTTATCAACACTCACAGTTTTGGCCGATTCTGGCCCGTATCGTGGACTATTACTCACTGATTTGGGGTCCCTGAGCGATTTCCATATTTAAGGTTTTTCTGAATCTGGGCTGTTTCTTGGACTATTACTCACCGGTTTGGGATCCCAAAGCAATTTCCATGGTTGTAGAACCCCAAGGTGTGCTTACGTATTGGTCGTCAGGGCTCGCAGTTTGGGCCGGTTCTAGCCAGTTTCTTGGACTACTACTCACCGTTTTGGGTTCCCAAAGTGATATCCACGATTGACGAACCCTGGGGTGCGTTTACGTGTCTGTCGACAACACTCGCAATTTTGGCCGATTCTGGTCCGTTTCATGCACTATTACTCATCGTTTTGTGATCCTAGGTCGATTTCCGCGATTGACGATCCCCGGGGTGTGTTTACATGTCGTTTATCAACACTCATAGTTTTGGCCGATTCTGGCCCGTTTCGTGGACTATTACTCACTGATTTGGGGTCCCTGAGCGATTTCCATGTTTAATGTTTGTCCGAATCTGGGCTCTTTCATGGACTATTACTCACGGTTTTGTGGTCCCAAAGTGATTTCCATGGTTCTCGAACCCCAAGATGTCCTTTCGTGTTGGTCGTTAGGGCGCGCAGTTCGGGCCGGTTCTGGCCTGTTTCTTGGACTATTACTCACTATTTTGGGGTCCCGGAGTGATTTCCACGATTGACGAACCCTGTGTTGTGTTTACGTGTCTGTCGTCAACACTCGTAATTTTGGCCGATTGTTGTCCGTTTCACACACTATTACTCATAGTTTTGGGGTCCTAGAGCGATTTCCACGATTGACGATACCCGGGGTGCGTTTACATGTCGGTCATGAACACTCATAGTTTTGGCCTATTCTGGTCCGTTTCATGCACTACTACTCACCGTTTTGGGGTCCCAGAGCGGTTTCCACGATTGACGATCCCCGGGGTGCGTTTACATGTCGGTTATCAACACTCATAGTTTTGGCCGATTCTGGAATGTTTTGTGGACTATTACTCACTGATTTGGGGTCTGTGCGCGATTTCCATGATTTACGAACCCCGGGGTGTGTTTGTGTATTATTCATGAATAATCCTAGGTTTGTCTGATTCTGGGCTCTTTCATGGACTATTACTCACCGTTTTGGGGTCCCAAAGTGATTTCCATGGTTGTTGAACCCCAAGGTGTGCTTACGTGTTGGCCAGGAGTCACAGTTTTGGCCGGTTCTGGCCCGTTTCTTGGACTACTACTCTCTGTTTTGGGGTCCAGGAGTGATTTCACGATTGACGAACCTTGGGGTGTGTTTATGTGTCCGTCGTCAACGCTCGCCATTTTGGGATATTGTGGTCCGTTTCAAGTACTATTGCTCACCGTTTTCGGGTCCCAGAGCGATTTCCACAATTGACGATCCCCGGGGTGTGTTTACGTGTCGGTTATCAACACTCACAGTTTTGGCCGATTCTGGCCCGTATCGTGGACTATTACTCACTGATTTGGGGTCCCTGAGCGATTTCCATGTTTAAGGTTTGTCCGAATCTGGGCTGTTTCTTGGACTATTACTCACCATTTTGGGGTCCCAAAGCAATTTCCATGGTTGTTGAACCCCAAGGTGTGCTGACGTATTGGTCGTCAGGGCTCGCAGTTTGGGCCGGTTCTAGCCAGTTTCTTGGACTACTACTCACTGTTTTGGGTTCCCGGAGTGATATCCACGATTGACGAACCCTGGGGTGCGTTTACGTGTCCGTCGACAACACTCGCAGTTTTGGCCGATTCTGGTCCGTTTAATGCACTATTACTCATCGTTTTGTGATCCTAGGTCGATTTCCGCGATTGACGATCCCCGGGGTGTGTATACATGTCGTTTATCAACACTCATAGTTTTGGCCGATTCTGGCCCGTTTCGTGGACTATTACTCACTGATTTGGGGTCCCTGAGCGATTTCCATGTTTAAGGTTTGTCCGAATCTGGGTTCTTTCATGGACTATTACTCACGGTTTTGTGGTCCCAAAGTGATTTCCATGGTTCTCGAACCCCAAGATGTCCTTTCGTGTTGGTCGTTAGGGCGCGCAGTTTGGGCCGGTTCTGGCCTGTTTCTTGGACTACTACTCACTATTTTGGGCTCCCGGAGTGATTTCCACGATTGACGAACCCTGCGTTGTGTTTACGTGTCTGTCGTCAACACTCGTAATTTTGGCCGATTGTTGTCCGTTTCACACACTATTACTCACAGTTTTGGGGTCCTAGAGCGATTTCCACGATTGACGATACCCGGGGTGCGTTTACATGTCGTTCATGAACACTCATAGTTTTGGCCGATTCTGGTCCGTTTCATGCACTACTACTCACCGTTTTGGGGTCCCAGAGCGAGTTCCACGATTGACGATCCCCGGGGTGCGTTTACATGTCGGTTATCAACACTCATAGTTTTGGCCGATTCTGGAACGTTTTGTGGACTATTACTCATTGATTTGGGGTCCGTGAGCGATTTCCATGATTGACGAACCCCGGGGTGTGTTTGTGTATTATTCATGAATAATCCTAGGTTTGTCTGATTCTGGGCTATTTCATGAACTATTACTCACCGTTTTGGGGTCCTAGAGCGATTTCCACGATTGACGATCCCCGGGGCTGTCTCTTATTAACATACAGATGTGTATAATTTAAATGTGTTGGGGTCCTAGTGCGTTTTCCACGATTGACGATACCCGGGGTGCGTTTACATGTCGGTCATGAACACTCGTAGTTTTGGCCGATTCTGGTCCGTATCGTGGACTATTACTCACTGATTTGGGGTCTGTGAGCGATTTCCATGATTTACGAACCCCGGGGTGTGTTTGTGTATTATTCATGAATAATCCTAGGTTTGTCTGATTCTGGGCTCTTTCATGGACTATTACTCACCGTTTTGGGGTCCTAGAGCGATTTCCACGATTGACGATCCCCGGGGCTGTCTCTTATTAACATACAGATGTGTATAATTTAAATGTGTTGGGGTCCTAGTGCGTTTTCCACGATTGACGATACCCGGGGTGCGTTTACATGTCGGTCATGAACACTCGTAGTTTTGGCCGATTCTGGTCCGTATCGTGGACTATTACTCACTGATTTGGGGTCTGTGAGCGATTTCCATGATTTACGAACCCCGGGGTGTGTTTGTGTATTATTCATGAATAATCCTAGGTTTGTCTGATTCTGGGCTCTTTCATGGACTATTACTCACCGTTTTGGGGTCCTAGAGCGATTTCCACGATTGACGATCCCCGGGGCTGTCTCTTATTAACATACAGATGTGTATAATTTAAATGTGTTGGGGTCCTAGTGCGTTTTCCACGATTGACGATACCCGGGGTGCGTTTACATGTCGGTCATGAACACTCGTAGTTTTGGCCGATTCTGGTCCGTATCGTGGACTATTACTCACTGATTTGGGGTCTGTGAGCGATTTCCATGATTTACGAACCCCGGGGTGTGTTTGTGTATTATTCATGAATAATCCTAGGTTTGTCTGATTCTGGGCTCTTTCATGGACTATTACTCACCGTTTTGGGGTCCTAGAGCGATTTCCACGATTGACGATCCCCGGGGCTGTCTCTTATTAACATACAGATGTGTATAATTTAAATGTGTTGGGGTCCTAGTGCGTTTTCCACGATTGACGATACCCGGGGTGCGTTTACATGTCGGTCATGAACACTCGTAGTTTTGGCCGATTCTGGTCCGTATCGTGGACTATTACTCACTGATTTGGGGTCTGTGAGCGATTTCCATGATTTACGAACCCCGGGGTGTGTTTGTGTATTATTCATGAATAATCCTAGGTTTGTCTGATTCTGGGCTCTTTCATGGACTATTACTCACCGTTTTGGGGTCCTAGAGCGATTTCCACGATTGACGATCCCCGGGGCTGTCTCTTATTAACATACAGATGTGTATAATTTAAATGTGTTGGGGTCCTAGTGCGTTTTCCACGATTGACGATACCCGGGGTGCGTTTACATGTCGGTCATGAACACTCGTAGTTTTGGCCGATTCTGGTCCGTATCGTGGACTATTACTCACTGATTTGGGGTCTGTGAGCGATTTCCATGATTTACGAACCCCGGGGTGTGTTTGTGTATTATTCATGAATAATCCTAGGTTTGTCTGATTCTGGGCTCTTTCATGGACTATTACTCACCGTTTTGGGGTCCTAGAGCGATTTCCACGATTGACGATCCCCGGGGCTGTCTCTTATTAACATACAGATGTGTATAATTTAAATGTGTTGGGGTCCTAGTGCGTTTTCCACGATTGACGATACCCGGGGTGCGTTTACATGTCGGTCATGAACACTCGTAGTTTTGGCCGATTCTGGTCCGTATCGTGGACTATTACTCACTGATTTGGGGTCTGTGAGCGATTTCCATGATTTACGAACCCCGGGGTGTGTTTGTGTATTATTCATGAATAATCCTAGGTTTGTCTGATTCTGGGCTCTTTCATGGACTATTACTCACCGTTTTGGGGTCCTAGAGCGATTTCCACGATTGACGATCCCCGGGGCTGTCTCTTATTAACATACAGATGTGTATAATTTAAATGTGTTGGGGTCCTAGTGCGTTTTCCACGATTGACGATACCCGGGGTGCGTTTACATGTCGGTCATGAACACTCGTAGTTTTGGCCGATTCTGGTCCGTATCGTGGACTATTACTCACTGATTTGGGGTCTGTGAGCGATTTCCATGATTTACGAACCCCGGGGTGTGTTTGTGTATTATTCATGAATAATCCTAGGTTTGTCTGATTCTGGGCTCTTTCATGGACTATTACTCACCGTTTTGGGGTCCTAGAGCGATTTCCACGATTGACGATCCCCGGGGCTGTCTCTTATTAACATACAGATGTGTATAATTTAAATGTGTTGGGGTCCTAGTGCGTTTTCCACGATTGACGATACCCGGGGTGCGTTTACATGTCGGTCATGAACACTCGTAGTTTTGGCCGATTCTGGTCCGTATCGTGGACTATTACTCACTGATTTGGGGTCCGTGAGCGATTTCCACGATTGACGAACCCCGGGGTGCGTTTACATGTCGGTCATGAACACTCATAGTTTTGGCCGATTCTGGAACGTTTTGTGGACTATTACTCATTGATTTGGGGTCCGTGAGCGATTTCCATGATTGACGAACCCCGGGGTGTGTTTGTGTATTATTCATGAATAATCCTAGGTTTGTCTGATTCTGGGCTATTTCATGAACTATTACTCACCGTTTTGGGGTCCCAAAGCGATTTCCGTGGTTGTTGAACCCCAAGGTGTGCTTACGTGTTGGTCAGGAGTCACAATTTTGGCCGGTTCTGGCCCGTTTCTTGGACTACTACTCTCTGTTTTGGGGTCCAGGAGTGATTTCACGATTGACGAACCTCGGGGTGTGTTTACGTGTCCGTCGTCAACGCTCGCAATTTTGGGATATTGTGGTCCGTTTCAAGCACTATTGCTCAACGTTTTCGGGTCCCAGAGCGATTTCCACAATTGACGATCCCCGGGGTGCGTTTACGTGTCGGTTATCAACACTCACAGTTTTGGCCAATTCTGGCCCGTATCGTGGACTATTACTCACTGATTTGGGGTCCCTGAGCGATTTCCATGTTTAAGGTTTGTCCGAATCTGGGCTGTTTCTTGGACTATTACTCACCGGTTTGGGGTCCCAAAGCAATTTCCATGGTTGTTGAACCCCAAGGTGTGCTTACGTATTGGTCGTCAGGGCTCGCAGTTCGGGCCGGTTCTAGCCAGTTTCTTGGACTACTACTCACCGTTTTGGGTTCCCGGAGTGATATCCACGATTGACGAACCATGGGGTGCGTTTACGTGTCTGTCGACAACACTCGCAGTTTTGGCCGATTCTGGTCCGTTTCATGCACTATTACTCATCGTTTTGTGATCCTAGGTCGATTTCCGCGATTGACGATCCCCGGGGTGTGTTTACATGTCGTTTATCAACACTCATAGTTTTGGCCGATTCTGGCCCGTTTCGTGGACTATTACTCACTGATTTGGGGTCCCTGAGCGATTTCCATGTTTAAGGTTTGTCCGAATCTGGGCTCTTTCTTGGACTATTACTCACCGTTTTGTGGTCCCAAAGTGATTTCCATGGTTCTCGAACCGCAAGATGTCCTTTCATGTTGGTCGTTAGGGCGCACAGTTTAGGCCGGTTCAGGCCTGTTTCTTGGACTATTACTCACTATTTTGGGGTCCCGGAGTGATTTCCACGATTGACGAACCCTGCGTTGTGTTTACGTGTCTGTCGTCAACACTCGTAATTTTGGCCGATTGTTGTCCGTTTCACACACTATTACTCACAGTTTTGGGGTCCTAGAGCGATTTCCACGATTGACGATACCCGGGGTGCGTTTACATGTCGGTCATGAACACTCGTAGTTTNTTCTTGGACTACTACTCTCTGTTTTGGGGTCCAGGAGTGATTTCACGATTGACGAACCTCGGGGTGTGTTTACGTGTCCGTCGTCAACGCTCGCAGATTTGGGATATTGTGGTCCGTTTCAAGCACTATTGCTCAACGTTTTCGGGTCCCAGAGCGATTTCCACAATTGACGATCCCCGGGGTGCGTTTACGTGTCGGTTATCAACACTCACAGTTTTGGCCGATTCTGGCCCGTATCATGGACTATTACTCACTGATTTGGGGTCCCTGAGCGATTTCCATGTTTAAGGTTTGTCCGAATCTGGGCTGTTTCTTGGACTATTACTCACCATTTTGGGGTCCCAAAGCAATTTCCATGGTTGTTGAACCCCAAGGTGTGCTGACGTATTGGTCGTCAGGGCTCGCAGTTTGGGCCGGTTCTAGCCAGTTTCTTGGACTACTACTCACTGTTTTGGGTTCCCGGAGTGATATCCACGATTGACGAACCCTGGGGTGCGTTTACGTGTCCGTCGACAACACTCGCAGTTTTGGCCGATTCTGGTCCGTTTAATGCACTATTACTCATCGTTTTGTGATCCTAGGTCGATTTNCCGGGGTGCGTTTACATGTCGGTTATCAACACTCATAGTTTTGGCCGATTCTGGAATGTTTTGTGGACTATTACTCACTGATTTGGGGTCTGTGAGCGATTTCCATGATTTACGAACCCCGGGGTGTGTTTGTGTATTATTCATGAATAATCCTAGGTTTGTCTGATTCTGGGCTCTTTCATGGACTATTACTCACCGTTTTGGGGTCCCAAAGCGATTTCCATGGTTGTTGAACCCCAAGGTGTGCTTACGTGTTGGCCAGGAGTCACAGTTTTGGCCGGTTCTGGCCCGTTTCTTGGACTACTACTCTCTGTTTTGGGGTCCAGGAGTGATTTCACGATTGACGAACCTTGGGGTGTGTTTACGTGTCCGTCGTCAACGCTCGCCATTTTGGGATATTGTGGTCCGTTTCAAGTACTATTGCTCACCGTTTTCGGGTCCCAGAGCGATTTCCACAATTGACGATCCCCGGGGTGCGTTTACGTGTCGGTTATCAACACTCATAGTTTTGGCCGATTCTGGCCCGTATCGTGGACTATTACTCACTGATTTGGGGTCCCTGATCGATTTCCATGTTTAAGGTTTGTCCGAATCTGGGCTGTTTCTTGGACTATTACTCACCATTTTGGGGTCCCAAAGCAATTTCCATGGTTGTTGAACCCCAAGGTGTGCTTACGTATTGGTCGTCAGGGCTCGCAGTTTGGGCCGGTTCTAGCCAGTTTCTTGGACTACTACTCACTGTTTTGGGTTCCCGGAGTGATATCCACGATTGACGAACCCTGGGGTGCGTTTACGTGTCCGTCGACAACACTCGCAGTTTTGGCCGATTCTGGTCCGTTTCATGCACTATTACTCATCGTTTTGTGATCCTAGGTCGATTTCCGCGATTGACGATCCCCGGGGTGTGTTTACATGTCGTTTATCAACACTCATAGTTTTGGCCGATTCTGGCCCGTTTCGTGGACTATTACTCNGATTGACGAACCCTGGGGTGCGTTTACGTGTCCGTCGACAACACTCGCAGTTTTGGCCGATTCTGGTCCGTTTCATGCACTATTACTCATCGTTTTGTGATCCTAGGTCGATTTCCGCGATTGACGATCCCCGGGGTGTGTTTACATGTCGTTTATCAACACTCATAGTTTTGGCCGATTCTGGCCCGTTTCGTGGACTATTACTCACTGATTTGGGGTCCCTGAGCGATTTCCATGTTTAAGGTTTGTCCGAATCTGGGTTCTTTCATGGACTATTACTCACGGTTTTGTGGTCCCAAAGTGATTTCCATGGTTCTCGAACCCCAAGATGTCCTTTCGTGTTGGTCATTAGGGCGCGCAGTTTGGGCCGGTTCTGGCCTGTTTCTTGGACTACTACTCACTATTTTGGGCTCCCGGAGTGATTTCCACGATTGACGAACCCTGCGTTGTGTTTACGTGTCTGTCGTCAACACTCGTAATTTTGGCCGATTGTTGTCCGTTTCACACACTATTACTCACAGTTTTGGGGTCCTAGAGCGATTTCCACGATTGACGATACCCGGGGTGCGTTTACATGTCGGTCATGAACACTCATAGTTTTGGCCGATTCTGGTCCGTTTCATGCACTACTACTCACCGTTTTGGGGTCCCAGAGCGAGTTCCACGATTGACGATCCCCGGGGTGCGTTTACATGTCGGTTATCAACACTCATAGTTTTGGCCGATTCTGGAACGTTTTGTGGACTATTACTCATTGATTTGGGGTCCGTGAGCGATTTCCATGATTGACGAACCCCGGGGTGTGTTTGTGTATTATTCATGAATAATCCTAGGTTTGTCTGATTCTGGGCTATTTCATGAACTATTACTCACCGTTTTGGGGTCCCAAAGCGATTTCCATGGTTGTTGAACCCCAAGGTGTGCTTACGTGTTGGTCAGGAGTCACAATTTTGGCCGGTTCTGGCCCGTTTCTTGGACTACTACTCTCTGTTTTGGGGTCCAGGAGTGATTTCACGATTGACGAACCTCGGGGTGTGTTTACGTGTCCGTCGTCAACGCTCGCAGATTTGGGATATTGTGGTCCGTTTCAAGCACTATTGCTCAACGTTTTCGGGTCCCAGAGCGATTTCCACAATTGACGATCCCCGGGGTGCGTTTACGTGTCGGTTATCAACACTCACAGTTTTGGCCANTTCTGGTCCGTTTAATGCACTATTACTCATCGTTTTGTGATCCTAGGTCGATTTCCGCGATTGACGATCCCCGGGGTGTGTATACATGTCGTTTATCAACACTCATAGTTTTGGCCGATTCTGGCCCGTTTCGTGGACTATTACTCACTGATTTGGGGTCCCTGAGCGATTTCCATGTTTAAGGTTTGTCCGAATCTGGGTTCTTTCATGGACTATTACTCAAGGTTTTGTGGTCCCAAAGTGATTTCCATGGTTCTCGAACCCCAAGATGTCCTTTCGTGTTGGTCGTTAGGGCGCGCAGTTTGGGCCGGTTCTGGCCTGTTTCTTGGACTACTACTCACTATTTTGGGCTCCCGGAGTGATTTCCACGATTGACGAACCCTGCGTTGTGTTTACGTGTCTGTCGTCAACACTCGTAATTTTGGCCGATTGTTGTCCGTTTCACACACTATTACTCACAGTTTTGGGGTCCTAGAGCGATTTCCACGATTGACGATACCCGGGGTGCGTTTACATGTCGGTCATGAACACTCATAGTTTTGGCCGATTCTGGAACGTTTTGTGGACTATTACTCATTGATTTGGGGTCCGTGAGCGATTTCCATGATTGACGAACCCCGGGGTGTGTTTGTGTATTATTCATGAATAATCCTAGGTTTGTCTGATTCTGGGCTATTTCATGAACTATTACTCACCGTTTTGGGGTCCCAAAGCGATTTCCGTGGTTGTTGAACCCCAAGGTGTGCTTACGTGTTGGTCAGGAGTCACAATTTTGGCCGGTTCTGGCCCGTTTCTTGGACTACTACTCTCTGTTTTGGGGTCCAGGAGTGATTTCACGATTGACGAACCTCGGGGTGTGTTTACGTGTCCGTCGTCAACGCTCG
>CAJFDF010000654.1:55010-69177 GCA_904067115.1 Aegilops sharonensis
ACTATTACTCACAGTTTTGGGGTCCTAGAGCGATTTCCACGATTGACGATACCCGGGGTGCGTTTACATGTCGGTCATGAACACTCATAGTTTTGGCCTATTCTGGTCCGTTTCATGCACTACTACTCACCGTTTTGGGGTCCCAGAGCGTTTTCCACGATTGACGATCCCCGGGGTGCGTTTACATGTCGGTTATCAACACTCATAGTTTTAGCCGATTCTGGAATGTTTTGTGGACTATTACTCACTGATTTGGGGTCCGTGAGCGATTTCCATGATTTCCGAACCCCGGGGTGTGTTTGTGTATTATTCATGAATAATCCTAGGTTTCTCTGATTCTGGGCTCTTTCATGGACTATTACTCACCGTTTTGGGGTCCCAAAGCGATTTCCATGGTTGTTGAACCCCAAGGTGTGCTTACGTGTTGGCCAGGAGTCACAGTTTTGGCCGGTTCTGGCCCGTTTCTTGGACTACTACTCTCTGTTTTGGGGTCCAGGAGTGATTTCACGATTGACGAACCTTGGGATGTGTTTACGTGTCCGTCGTCAACGCTCGCAATTTTGGGATATTGTGGTCCGTTTCAAGCACTATTGATCACCGTTTTCGGGTCCCAGAGCGATTTCCACAATTGACGATCCCCGGGGTGCGTTTACGTGTCGGTTATCAACACTCACAGTTAAGGCCGATTCTGGCCCGTATCGTGGACTATTACTCACTGATTTGGGGTCCCTGAGCGATTTCCATGTTTAAGGTTTGTCCGAATCTGGGCTGTTTCTTGGACTATTACTCACCGTTTTGGGGTCCCAAAGCAATTTCCATGGTTGTTGAACCCCAAGGTGTGCTTACGTATTGGTCGTCAGGGCTCGCAGTTTGGGCCGGTTCTAGCAAGTTTCTTGCAGTACTACTCACTGTTTTGGGGTCTCGGAGTGATTTCCACGATTGACGAACCTTGGGATGTGTTTACGTGTCCGTCGACAACACTCGCAGATTTGGCCGATTCTGGCCCGTATCGTGGACTATTACTCACGGATTTGGGGTCCGTGAGCGATTTCCATGATTGCCGAACCCCGGGGTGTGTTTGTGTATTATTCATGAATAATCCTAGGTTTCTCTGATTCTGGGCTCTTACATGGACTATTACTCACGGATTTGGGGTCCGTGAGCGATTTCCATGATTGCCGAACCCCGGGGTGTGTTTGTGTATTATTCATGAATAATCCTAGGTTTCTCTGATTCTGGGCTCTTACATGGACTATTACTCACGGATTTGGGGTCCGTGAGCGATTTCCATGATTGCCGAACCCCGGGGTGTGTTTGTGTATTATTCATGAATAATCCTAGGTTTCTCTGATTCTGGGCTCTTACATGGACTATTACTCACGGATTTGGGGTCCGTGAGCGATTTCCATGATTGCCGAACCCCGGGGTGTGTTTGTGTATTATTCATGAATAATCCTAGGTTTCTCTGATTCTGGGCTCTTACATGGACTATTACTCACGGATTTGGGGTCCGTGAGCGATTTCCATGATTGCCGAACCCCGGGGTGTGTTTGTGTATTATTCATGAATAATCCTAGGTTTCTCTGATTCTGGGCTCTTACATGGACTATTACTCACGGATTTGGGGTCCGTGAGCGATTTCCATGATTGCCGAACCCCGGGGTGTGTTTGTGTATTATTCATGAATAATCCTAGGTTTCTCTGATTCTGGGCTCTTACATGGACTATTACTCACGGATTTGGGGTCCGTGAGCGATTTCCATGGTTACGGCTTGTCCGAATCTGTGCTGTTTCTTGGCATATTACTCACCGTTTTGGGGTCCCAGAGCGATTTCCACAATTGACGATCCCCGGGGTGCGTTTACGTGTCGGTTATCAACACTCACAGTTAAGGCCGATTCTGGCCCGTATCGTGGACTATTACTCACTGATTTGGGGTCCCTGAGCGATTTCCATGTTTAAGGTTTGTCCGAATCTGGGCTGTTTCTTGGACTATTACTCACCGTTTTGGGGTCCCAAAGCAATTTCCATGGTTGTTGAACCCCAAGGTGTGCTTACGTATTGGTCGTCAGGGCTCGCAGTTTGGGCCGGTTCTAGCAAGTTTCTTGCAGTACTACTCACTGTTTTGGGTTCCCGGAGTGATATCCACGATTGACGAACCCTCGAGTGCATTTACGTGTCCGTCGACAACACTCGCAGTTTTGGCCGATTCTGGTCCGTTTCATGCACTATTACTCATCGTTTTGTGATCCTAGGTCGATTTCCGCGGTTGACGATCCCTGGGGTGTGTTTACATGTCGTTTATCAACACCCATAGTTTTGGCCGATTATGGCCCGTTTCATGGACTATTACACACAGATTTGGGGTCCCTGAGCGATTTCCATGTTTAAGGTTTGTCCGAATCTGGGCTCTTTCATGGACTATTACTCACCGTTTGGTGGTTCCAAAGTGATTTCCATGGTTCTCAAACCCCAAGATGTCCTTTCGTGTTGGTCGTTAGGGCGCGCAATTTGGGCCGGTTCTGGCCTGTTTCTTGGACTACTACTCACTATTTTGGGGTCCCGGAGTGATTTCCACGATTGACGAACCCTGCGTTGTGTTTACGTGTCTGTCGTCAACACTCGTAATTTTGGCCGATTGTTGTCCGTTTCACACACTATTACTCACAGTTTTGGGGTCCTAGAGCGATTTCCACGATTGACGATACCCGGGGTGCGTTTACATGTCGGTCATGAACACTCATAGTTTTGGCCGATTATGGTCCCTTTCATGCACTACTACTCACCGTTTTGGGGTCCCAGAGCGATTTCCACGATTGACGATCCCCGGGGTGCGTTTACATGTCGGTTATCAACACTCATAGGTTTGGCCGATTCTGGAACGTTTTGTGGACTATTACTCACTGATTTGGGGTCCGTGAGCGATTTCCATGATTGACGAACTCCGGGGTGTGTTTGTGTATTATTCATGAATAATCCTAGGTTTGTCTGATTCTGGGCTCTTTCATGGACTAGTACTCACCGTTTTGGGGTCCCAAAGCGATTTCCATGGTTGTTGAACCCCAAGGTGTGCTTACGTGTTGGTCAGGAGTCACAGTTTTGGCCGGTTCTGGCCCGTTTCGTGGACTATTACTCACTGATTTGGGGTCCCTGAGCGATTTCCATGTTTAAGGTTTGTCCGAATCTGGGCTCTTTCATGGACTATTACTCACCGTTTTGTGGTCCCAAAGTGATTTCCATGGTTCTCGAACCCCAAGATGTCCTTTCGTGTTGGTCGTTAGGGCGCGCAGTTTGGGCCCGTTCTGGCCAGTTTCTTGGACTACTACTCACTATTTTGGGGTCCCGGAGTGATTTCCACGATTGACGAACCCTGCGTTGTGTTTACGTGTCTGTCGTCAACACTCGTTATTTTGGCCGATTGTTGTCCGTTTCACACACTATTACTCACAGTTTTGGGGTCCTAGAGCGATTTCCACGATTGACGATACCCGGGGTGCGTTTACATGTCGGTCATGAACACTCATAGTNTCACACACTATTACTCACAGTTTTGGGGTCCTAGAGCGATTTCCACGATTGACGATACCCGGGGTGCGTTTACATGTCGGTCATGAACACTCATAGTTTTGGCCGATTCTGGTCCGTTTCATGCACTACTACTCACCGTTTTGGGGTCCCAGAGCGATTTCCACGATTGACGCGTTTACATGTCGGTTATCAACACTCATAGTTTTGGCCGATTCTGGAACGTTTTGTGGACTATTACTCACTGATTTGGGGTCCGTGAGCGATTTCCATGATTGACGAACCCCGGGGTGTGTTTGTGTATTATTCATGAATAATCCTAGGTTTGTCTGATTCTGGGCTCTTTCATGGACTAGTACTCACCGTTTTGGGGTCCCAAAGCGATTTCCATGGTTGTTGAACCCCAAGGTGTGCTTACGTGTTGGTCAGGAGTCACAGGTTTGGCCGGTTCTGGCCCGTTTCTTGGACTACTACTCTCTGTTTTGGGGTCCAGGAGTGATTTCACGATTGACGAACCTCGGGATGTGTTTACGTGTCCGTCGTCAACGCTCGCAATTTTGGGATATTGTGGTCCGTTTCAAGCACTATTGCTCACCGTTTTCGGGTCCCAGAGCGATTTCCACAATTGACGATCCCCGGGGTGCGTTTACGTGTCGGTTATCAACACTCACAGTTTTGGCCGATTCTGGCCCGTATCGTGGACTATTACTCACTGATTTGGGGTCCCTGAGCGATTTCCACGTTTAAGGTTTGTCCGAATCTGGGCTGTTTCTTGGACTATTACTCACCGTTTTGGGGTCCCAAAGCAATTTCNAGCGATTTCCACAATTGACGATCCCCGGGGTGCGTTTACGTGTCGGTTATCAACACTCACAGTTTTGGCCGATTCTGGCCCGTATCGTGGACTATTACTCACTGATTTGGGGTCCCTGAGCGATTTCCACGTTTAAGGTTTGTCCGAATCTGGGCTGTTTCTTGGACTATTACTCACCGTTTTGGGGTCCCAAAGCAATTTCCATGGTTGTTGAACCCCAAGGTGTGCTTACGTATTGGTCGTCAGGGCTCGCAGTTTGGGCAGGTTCTAGGCAGTTTCTTGGACTACTACTTACTGTTTTGGGTTCCCGGAGTAATATCCACGATTGACGAACCCTGGGGTGCGTTTACGTGTCCGTCGACAACACTCGCAGTTTTGGCCGATTCTGGTCCGTTTCATGCACTATTACTCATCGTTTTGTGATCCTAGGTCGATTTCCGCGATTGACGATCCCCGGGGTGTGTTTACATGTCGTTTATCAACACTCATAGTTTTGTCCGATTCTGGCCCGTTTCGTGGACTATTACTCACTGATTTGGGGTCCCTGAGCGATTTCCATGTTTAAGGTTTGTCCGAATCTGGGTTCTTTCATGGACTATTACTCACCGTTTTGTGGTCCCAAAGTGATTTCCATGGTTCTCGAACCCCAAGATGTCCTTTCGTGTTGGTCGTTAGGGCGCGCAGTTTGGGCCCGTTCTGGCCAGTTTCTTGGACTACTACTCACTATTTTGGGGTCCCGGAGTGATTTCCACGATTGACGAACCCTGCGTTGTGTTTACGTGTCTGTCGTCAACACTCGTTATTTTGGCCGATTGTTGTCCGTTTCACACACTATTACTCACAGTTTTGGGGTCCTAGAGCGATTTCCACGATTGACGATACCCGGGGTGCGTTTACATGTCGGTCATGAACACTCATAGTTTTGGCCGATTCTGGTCCGTTTCATGCACTACTACTCACCGTTTTGGGGTCCCAGAGCGATTTCCACGATTGACGATCCCCGGGGTGCGTTTACATGTCGGTTATCAACACTCATAGTTTTGGCCGATTCTGGAACGTTTTGTGGACTATTACTCACTGATTTGGGGTCCGTGAGCGATTTCCATGATTGACGAACCCCGGGGTGTGTTTGTGTATTATTCATGAATAATCCTAGGTTTGTCTGATTCTGGGCTCTTTCATGGACTAGTACTCACCGTTTTGGGGTCCCAAAGTGATTTCCATGGTTGTTGAACCCCAAGGTGTGCTTACGTGTTGGTCAGGAGTCACAGTTTTGGCCGGTTCTGGCCCGTTTCTTGGACTACTACTCTCTGTTTTGGGGTCCAGGAGTGATTTCACGATTGACGAACCTCGGGATGTGTTTACGTGTCCGTCGTCAACGCTCGCAATTTTGGGATATTGTGGTCCGTTTCAAGCACTATTGCTCACCGTTTTCGGGTCCCAGAATGATTTCCACAATTGACGATCCCCGGGGTGCGTTTACGTGTCGGTTATCAACACTCACAGTTTTGGCCGATTCTGGCCCGTATCGTGGACTATTACTCACTGATTTGGGGTCCCTGAGCGATTTCCACGTTTAAGGTTTGTCCGAATCTGGGCTGTTTCTTGGACTATTACTCACCGTTTTGGGGTCCCAAAGCAATTTCCATGGTTGTTGAACCCCAAGCTGTGCTTACGTATTGGTCGTCAGGGCTCGCAGTTTGGGCCGGTTCTAGGCAGTTTCTTGGACTACTACTCACTGTTTTGGGTTCCCGGAGTGATATCCACGATTGACGAACCCTGGGGTGCGTTTACGTGTCCGTCGACAACACTCGCAGTTTTGGCCGATTCTGGTNATTGACGAACCCTGGGGTGCGTTTACGTGTCCGTCGACAACACTCGCAGTTTTGGCCGATTCTGGTCCGTTTCATGCACTATTACTCATCGTTTTGTGATCCTAGGTCGATTTCCGCGATTGACGATCCCCGGGGTGTGTTTACATGTCGTTTATCAACACTCATAGTTTTGGCCGATTCTGGCCCGTTTCGTGGACTATTACTCACTGATTTGGGGTCCCTAAGCGATTTCCATGTTTAAGGTTTGTCCGAATCTGGGCTCTTTCATGGACTATTACTCACCGTTTTGTGGTCCCAAAGTGATTTCCATGGTTCTCGAACCCCAAGATGTCCTTTCGTGTTGGTCGTTAGGGCGCGCAGTTTTGGCCCGTTCTGGCCAGTTTCTTGGACTACTACTCACTATTTTGGGGTCCCGGAGTGATTTCCACGATTGACGAACCCTGCGTTGTGTTTACGTGTCTGTCGTCAACACTCGTTATTTTGGCCGATTGTTGTCCGTTTCACACACTATTACTCACAGTTTTGGGGTCCTAGAGCGATTTCCACGATTGACGATACCCGGGGTGCGTTTACATGTCGGTCATGAACACTCATAGTTTTGGCCGATTCTGGTCCGTTTCATGCACTACTACTCACCGTTTTGGGGTCCCAGAGCGATTTCCACGATTGACGATCCCCGGGGTGCGTTTACATGTCGGTTATCAACACTCATAGTTTTGGCCGATTCTGGCCCGTATCGTGGACTATTACTCACCGTTTTGTGGTCCCAAAGTGATTTCCATGGTTCTCGAACCCCAAGATGTCCTTTCGTGTTGGTCGTTAGGGCGCGCAGTTTTGGCCCGTTCTGGCCAGTTTCTTGGACTACTACTCACTATTTTGGGGTCCCGGAGTGATTTCCACGATTGACGAACCCTGCGTTGTGTTTACGTGTCTGTCGTCAACACTCGTTATTTTGGCCGATTGTTGTCCGTTTCACACACTATTACTCACAGTTTTGGGGTCCTAGAGCGATTTCCACGATTGACGATACCCGGGGTGCGTTTACATGTCGGTCATGAACACTCATAGTTTTGGCCGATTCTGGTCCGTTTCATGCACTACTACTCACCGTTTTGGGGTCCCAGAGCGATTTCCACGATTGACGATCCCCGGGGTGCGTTTACATGTCGGTTATCAACACTCATAGTTTTGGCCGATTCTGGAACGTTTTGTGGACTATTACTCACTGATTTGGGGTCCGTGAGTGATTTCCATGATTGACGAACCCCGGGGTGTGTTTGTGTATTATTCATGAATAATCCTAGGTTTGTCTGATTCTGGGCTCTTTCATGGACTAGTACTCACCGTTTTGGGGTCCCAAAGCGATTTCCATGGTTGTTGAACCCCAAGGTGTGCTTACGTGTTGGTCAGGAGTAACAGTTTTGGCCGGTTCTGGCCCGTTTCTTGGACTACTACTCTCTGTTTTGGGGTCCAGGAGTGATTTCACGATTGACGAACCTCGGGATGTGTTTACGTGTCCGTCGTCAACGCTCGCAATTTTGGGATATTGTGGTCCGTTTCAAGCACTATTGCTCACCGTTTTCGGGTCCCAGAGCGATTTCCACAATTGACGATCCCCGGGGTGCGTTTACGTGTCGGTTATCAACACTCACAGTTTTGGCCGATTCTGGCCCGTATCGTGGACTATTACTCACTGATTTGGGGTCCCTGAGCGATTTCCACGTTTAAGGTTTGTCCGAATCTGGGCTGTTTCTTGGACTATTACTCATCGTTTTGGGGTCCTAGAGCGATTTCCACGATTGACGAACCTCGGGATGTGTTTACGTGTCCGTCGACAACACTCGCAGTTTTGGCCGATTCGGGACCGTATCGTGTACTATTACTCACTGATTTGGGGTCCGTGAGCGCTTTCCATGATTGACGAACCCTGCGTTGTGTTTACGTGTCTGTCGTCAACACTCGTTATTTTGGCCGATTGTTGTCCGGTTCACACACTATTACTCACAGTTTTGGGGTCCTAGAGCGATTTCCACGATTGACGAACCTCGGGATGTGTTTACGTGTCCGTCGACAACACTCGCAGTTTTGGCCGATTCGGGACCGTATCGTGTACTATTACTCACTGATTTGGGGTCCGTGAGCGCTTTCCATGATTGACGAACCCTGCGTTGTGTTTACGTGTCTGTCGTCAACACTCGTTATTTTGGCCGATTGTTGTCCGGTTCACACACTATTACTCACAGTTTTGGGGTCCTAGAGCGATTTCCACGATTGACGAACCTCGGGATGTGTTTACGTGTCCGTCGACAACACTCGCAGTTTTGGCCGATTCGGGACCGTATCGTGTACTATTACTCACTGATTTGGGGTCCGTGAGCGCTTTCCATGATTGACGAACCCTGCGTTGTGTTTACGTGTCTGTCGTCAACACTCGTTATTTTGGCCGATTGTTGTCCGGTTCACACACTATTACTCACAGTTTTGGGGTCCTAGAGCGATTTCCACGATTGACGAACCTCGGGATGTGTTTACGTGTCCGTCGACAACACTCGCAGTTTTGGCCGATTCGGGACCGTATCGTGTACTATTACTCACTGATTTGGGGTCCGTGAGCGCTTTCCATGATTGACGAACCCTGCGTTGTGTTTACGTGTCTGTCGTCAACACTCGTTATTTTGGCCGATTGTTGTCCGGTTCACACACTATTACTCACAGTTTTGGGGTCCTAGAGCGATTTCCACGATTGACGAACCTCGGGATGTGTTTACGTGTCCGTCGACAACACTCGCAGTTTTGGCCGATTCGGGACCGTATCGTGTACTATTACTCACTGATTTGGGGTCCGTGAGCGCTTTCCATGATTGACGAACCCTGGGGTGTGTTTGTGTATTATTCATGAATAATCCTAGGTTTGTCTGATTCTGGGCTCTTTCATGGACTAGTACTCACCGTTTTGGGGTCCCAAAGCGATTTCCATGGTTGTTGAACCCCAAGGTGTGCTTACGTGTTGGTCAGGAGTCACAGTTTTGGCCGGTTCTGGCCCGTTTCTTGGACTACTACTCTCTGTTTTGGGGTCCAGGAGTGATTTCACGATTGACGAACCTCGGGATGTGTTTACGTGTCCGTCGTCAACGCTCGCAATTTTGGGATATTGTGGTCCGTTTCAAGCACTATTGCTCACCGTTTTCGGGTCCCAGAACGATTTCGACAATTGACGATCCCCGGGGTGCGTTTACGTGTCGGTTATCAACACTCACAGTTTTGGCCGATTCTGGCCCGTATCGTGGACTATTACTCACTGATTTGGGGTCCCTGAGCGAGTTCCACGTTTAAGGTTTGTCCGAATCTGGGCTGTTTCTTGGACTATTACTCACCGTTTTGGGTCCCAAAGCAATTTCCATGGTTGTTGAACCCCAAGCTGTGCTTACGTATTGGTCGTCAGGGCTCGCAGTTTGGGCCGGTTCTAGGCAGTTTCTTGGACTACTACTCACTGTTTTGGGTTCCCGGAGTGATATCCACGATTGACGAACCCTGGGGTGCGTTTACGTGTCCGTCGACAACACTCGCAGTTTTGGCCGATTCTGGTCCGTTTCATGCACTATTACTCATCGTTTTGTGATCCTAGGTCGATTTCCGCGATTGACGATCCCCGGGGTGTGTTTACATGTCGTTTATCAACACTCATAGTTTTGGCCGATTCTGGCCCGTNCGATTCTGGTCCGTTTCATGCACTATTACTCATCGTTTTGTGATCCTAGGTCGATTTCCGCGATTGACGATCCCCGGGGTGTGTTTACATGTCGTTTATCAACACTCATAGTTTTGGCCGATTCTGGCCCGTTTCGTGGACTATTACTCACTGATTTGGGGTCCCTGAGCGATTTCCATGTTTAAGGTTTGTCCGAATCTGGGCTCTTTCATGGACTATTACTCATCGTTTTGTGGTCCCAAAGTGATTTCCATGGTTCTCGAACCCCAAGATGTCCTTTCGTGTTGGTCGTTAGGGCGCGCAGTTTGGGCCCGTTCTGGCCTGTTTCTTGGACTACTACTCACTATTTTGGGGTCCAGGAGTGATTTCCACCATTGACGAACCCTGCGTTGTGTTTACGTGTCTGTTGTCAACACTCGTAGTTTTGGCCGATTGTTGTCCGTTTCACACACTATTACTCACAGTTTTGGGGTCCTAGAGCGATTTCCACGATTGACGATACCCGGGGTGCGTTTACATGTCGGTCATGAACACTCATAGTTTTGGCCGATTCTGGTCCGTTTCATGCACTACTACTCACCGTTTTGGGGTCCCAGAGCGATTTCCACGATTGACGATCCCCGGGGTGCGTTTACATGTCGGTTATCAACACTCATAGTTTTGGCCGATTCTGGAACGTTTTGTGGACTATTACTCACTGATTTGGGGTCCGTGAGCGATTTCCATGATTGACGAACCCCGGGGTGTGTTTGTGTATTATTCATGAATAATCCTAGGTTTGTCTGATTCTGGGCTCTTTCATGGACTAGTACTCACCGTTTTGGGGTCCCAAAGCGATTTCCATGGTTGTTGAACCCGAAGGTGTGCTTACGTGTTGGTCAGGAGTCACAGTTTTGGCCGGTTCTGGCCCGTTTCTTGGACTACTACTCTCTGTTTTGGGTTCCCGGAGTGATATCCACGATTGACGAACCCTCGAGTGCATTTACGTGTCCGTCGACAACACTCGCAGTTTTGGCCGATTCTGGTCCGTTTCATGCACTATTACTCGTCGTTTTGTGATCCTAGGTCGATTTCTGCGATTGACGATCCCTGGGGTGCGTTTACATGTCGGTTATCAACACTCATAGTTTTGGCCGATTCTGGTCCGTTTCATGCACTATTACTCGTCGTTTTGTGATCCTAGGTCGATTTCTGCGATTGACGATCCCTGGGGTGTGTTTACATGTCGTTTGTCAACACTCATAGTTTTGGCCGATTCTGGCCCGTTTCGTGGACTATTACTCACTGATTTGGGGTCCCTGAGCGATTTCCATGTTTAAGGTTTGTCCGAATCTGGGCTCTTTCATGGACTATTACTCACCGTTTTGTGGTTCCAAAGTGATTTCCATGGTTCTCGAACCCCAAGATGTCCTTTCATGTTGGTCGTTAGGGCGCGCAATTTGGGCCGGTTTTGGCCTGTTTCTTGGACTACTACTCACTATTTTGGGGTCCCGGAGTGATTTCCACGATTGACGAAGCCTGCGTTGTGTTTACGTGTCTGTCGTCAACACTCGTAATTTTGGCCGATTGTTGTCCGTTTCACACACTATTACTCACAGTTTTGGGGTCCTAGAGCGATTTCCACGATTGACGATACCCGGGGTGCGTTTACATGTCAGTCATGAACACTCATAGTTTTGGCCGATTCTGGTCCGTTTCATGCACTACTGCTCACCATTTTGGGGTCCCAGAGCGATTTCCACGATTGACGATCCCCGGGGTGCGTTTACATGTCGGTTATCAACACTCATAGTTTTGGCCGGTTCTGGAACGTTTTGTGGACTATTACTCACTGATTTGGGGTCCGTGAGCGATTTCCATGATTGACGAACCCCGGGGTGTGTTTGTGTATTATTCATGAATAATCCTAGGTTTGTCTGATTCTGGGCTCTTTCATGGACTATTACTCACCGTTTCGGGGTCCCAAAGCGATTTCCATGGTTGTTGAACCCCAAGGTGTGCTTACGTGTTGGTCAGGAGTCACAGTTTTGCCCGGTTCTGGCCCGTTTCTTGGACTACTACTCTCTGTTTTGTGGTCCAGGAGTGATTTCACGATTGACGAACCTCGGTGTGTGTTTACGTGTCCGTCGTCAACGCTCGCAATTTTGGGATATTGTGGTCCGTTTCATGCACTATTGCTCACCGTTTTCGGGTCCCAGAGCGATTTCCACAATTGACGATCCCCGGGGTGCGTTTGCGTGTCGGTTATCAACACTCACAGTTTTGGCCGATTCTGGCCCGTATCGTGGACTATTACTCACTGATTTGGGGTCCCTGAGCGATTTCCATGTTTAAGGTTTGTCCGAATCTGGGCTGTTTCTTGGACTATTACTCACCGTTTTGGGGTCCCAAAGCAATTTCCATGGATGTTGAACCCCAAGGTGTGCTTACGTATTGGTCGTCAGGGCTCGCAGTTTGGGCCGGTTCTAGCCAGTTTATTGGACTACTACTCACTGTTTTGGGTTCCCGGAGTGATATCCACGATTGACGAACCCTGGGGTGCGTTTACGTGTCCGTCGACAACACTCGCAGTTTTGGCCGATTCTGGTCCGTTTCATGCACTATTACTCATCGTTTTGTGATCCTAGGTCGATTTCTGCGATTGACGATCCCTGGGGTGTGTTTACATGTCGTTTATCAACACTCATAGTTTTGGCCGATTCTGGCCCGTTTCATGGACTATTACTCACTGATTTGGGGTCCCTGAGCGACTTCCATGTTTAAGGTTTGTCCGAATCTGGGCTCTTTCATGGACTGTTACTCACCGTTTTGTGGTCCCAAAGTGATTTCCATGGTTCTCGAACCCCAAGATGTCCTTTCGTGTTGGTCGTTAGGGCGCGCAGTTTGGGCCCGTTCTGGCCTGTTTCTTGGACTACTACTCACTATTTTGGGGTCCCGGAGTGATTTCCACGATTGACGAACCCTGCGTTGTGTTTACGTGTCTGTCGTCAACACTCGTAATTTTGGCCGATTGTTGTCCGTTACACACACTATTACTCACAGTTTTGGGGTCCTAGAGCGATTTCCACGATTGACGATACCCGGGGTGCGTTTACATGTCGGTCATGAACACTCATAGTTTTGGCCGATTCTGGTCCGTTTCATGTACTACTACTCACCGTTTTGGGGTCCCAGAGCGATTTCCACGATTGACGATCCCCGGGGTGCGTTTACATGTCGGTTATCAACACTCATAGTTTTGGCCGATGCTGGAACGTTTTGTGGACTATTACTCACTGATTTGGGGTGCGTGAGCGATTTCCATGATTGACGAACCCCGGGGTGTGTTTGTGTATTATTCATGAATAATAGTAGGTCTGTCTGATTCTGGGCTCTTTCATGGACTATTACTCACCGTTTTGGGGTCCCAAAGCGATTTCCATGGTTGTTGAACCCCAAGGTGTGCTTACGTGTTGGTCAGGAGTCACAGTTTTGGCCGGTTCTGGCCCGTTTCTTGGACTACTACTCTCTGTTTTGGGGTCCAGGAGTGATTTCACGATTGACGAACCTCGGGATGTGTTTACGTGTCCGTCGTCAACGCTCGCAATTTTTGGATATTGTGGTCCGTTTCAAGCACTATTGCTCACCGTTTTCGGGTCCCAGAATGATTTCCACAATTGACGATCCCCGGGGTGCGTTTACGTGTCGGTTATCAACACTCACAGTTTTGGCCGATTCTGGCCCGTATCGTGGACTATTACTCACTGATTTGGGGTCCCTGAGCGATTTCCACGTTTAAGGTTTGTCCGAATCTGGGCTGTTTCTTGGACTATTACTCACCGTTTTGGGGTCCCAAAGCAATTTCCATGGTTGTTGAACCCCAAGCTGTGCTTACGTATTGGTCGTCAGGGCTCGTAGTTTGGGCCGGTTCTAGGCAGTTTCTTGGACTACTACTCACTGTTTTGGGTTCCCGGAGTGATATCCACGATTGACGAACCCTGGGGTGCGTTTACGTGTCCGTCGACAACACTCGCAGTTTTGGCCGATTCTGGTCCGTTTCATGCACTATTACTCATCGTTTTGTGATCCTAGGTCGATTTCCGCGATTGACGATCCCCGGGGTGTGTTTACATGTCGTTTATCAACACTCATAGTTTTGGCCGATTCTGGCCCGTTTCGTGGACTATTACTCACTGATTTGGGGTCCCTGAGCGATTTCCATGTTTAAGGTTTGTCCGAATCTGGGCTCTTTCATGGACTATTACTCACCGTTTTGTGGTCCCAAAGTGATTTCCATGGTTCTCG
>CAJFDF010000656.1:21689-32113 GCA_904067115.1 Aegilops sharonensis
ACAAATCTTGAAAGGAACGTTTATGAGCGTGATCGGCCGGAACTGCTTAATTGATTCCGCCCCTTTAACCTTGGGGATCAAGCATATAGCCCCATAATTGAGACACGACAGGTCCACCGAACCAAGGGCGAAACCATTGAGAATTGCTAGAAATAAGGCCCTAAGCGTCGACCAAAACCGTTTGAAGAACTTGACATGAGTTGCTCACTGCATTTCCGTAATAATATTGGCATAAGGAATTAGAGCATCGCCAAAGAGTTGACAAGAGTGCACCTCATTCGTAAATTAATAGGCACTGATCATGATAAGAAGAAAAAGTTTCAACGTTTCTTAACTTCGCAGGCAGCAGTATTTGAAACGAAACTCCAAATTGGAATGGTGCACTCTGCATAATAACCCAGGGAAACTTAACACTGATACATTACTTTGTGATAACAATAGTTCAAGAGAAATAATACATAAATTATGTTCATCTTCTTTTGTGGTAGAACCAGAGAGAAAAAAGCAAGATGTTTAAATGTTATATTACAGTTTAGTTCAAGAATACGTTCCTCTTCCTTTGTGGTAGAATCAGAGAGGAATGAGCAAGATGTTTAAATGTAACATTGCAGTTTTATTTGCAGACACATTATACCTTGTAGGGTAGAAGTTATTCAACAAAGTGGAGCCATGTAGCCATTATGTAAAAGACAAGATTTTACGGCCTCCAGGATGGAGCCATGTTCATTCTGAAAAGAAAGAAAATAGTGTTACCAAGTAAGTATAGGCAGGCTCTTAAGTCAATCATGTCAACCTGCTAACTACCACTTAAACAACAATAATCCCTAAAAAAAACTTACACAACAATAAGAAAGCACCGTTCAAAAATCTATGGAAAGTAAATTCAGGAAAATTAATCTGGAATAAAAATTATGGGACTAATCAGACTACAAATCACTTGATATGAGATATGGCACTTATCAAACGAAATTCAAAATCTGAAGGTATACAAATACTGTGGTGAATGAGAGTTTCAGCAAGAAAAGTCAGCAATCTGAATTCCGAATCGGCTCTCGCGACCGCGTCGCCCCTGCGGGCGACCGGCCGCGCCCCGTTCTTCTTCTCCAGCGACCCACCCTCCTCCTTCCCTCCCTGCCGCCGTCGGCGGCGCTTGTCGCCGGGCCTGGCCCGGGCGACGCTGGCGGCGGCGGCCCCCGCGCTTTTCCCCTCTCGTCTTCCTCTGGCGCGGGACGGNGCCATGTTCATTCTGAAAAGAAAGAAAATAGTGTTACCAAGTAAGTATAGGCAGGCTCTTAAGTCAATCATGTCAACCTGCTAACTACCACTTAAACAACAATAATCCCTAAAAAAAACTTACACAACAATAAGAAAGCACCGTTCAAAAATCTATGGAAAGTAAATTCAGGAAAATTAATCTGGAATAAAAATTATGGGACTAATCAGACTACAAATCACTTGATATGAGATATGGCACTTATCAAACGAAATTCAAAATCTGAAGGTATACAAATACTGTGGTGAATGAGAGTTTCAGCAAGAAAAGTCAGCAATCTGAATTCCGAATCGGCTCTCGCGACCGCGTCGCCCCTGCGGGCGACCGGCCGCGCCCCGTTCTTCTTCTCCAGCGACCCACCCTCCTCCTTCCCTCCCTGCCGCCGTCGGCGGCGCTTGTCGCCGGGCCTGGCCCGGGCGACGCTGGCGGCGGCGGCCCCCGCGCTTTTCCCCTCTCGTCTTCCTCTGGCGCGGGACGGACCGGGCTGGGGGGTGTCCCTAGGCGGCGGCGGTCCGGCGTGGCGGCGGGATCCTGGTGCTGCGCGGGCGGATGGCTGGACGGCGGCGTCGCCGTTGGTGGCGGGGTAGCGCGGCGGCGCGTCCTGGCGGCGCCCGCTCGGCCCAGATCTGGGCCCTTCGGGCCCCATCTGGGCCCGGGCGGGCCGCCGGCGGGGTGAGCCTGCGGCGCGACCTCCAGGAGGCCGGGGCGGGGCGGCGAGCGGTGGCGGACTGGCGACGCGGCTCCGAATTGCTGCAGCGTGGCGGCGGGGCTTTGCGGGCCCATTTGGGTCCGGCCGGGCCAGGGGTGGCCTGGTGTGCCCTGCTGCCGCGTCCGGCCGGCGACCGCGACGGTGCTGGAGCGCACGTTGGCGGGGGAGGTGGATCCCTCCTGCTCGGTAGCTGTGCCGCTGCTTCCGTCGTTTGGCGTTTCTCTTCGGATCTCTTGGCCTCGTGGTGGCGTTCGCAGTGAGGCGGCATGGGTGGTGGCGCAACCGTGATGGCGCAAGGTGGTGGACGGCGAGCTGGTTGGTGGGCTTCGATCCGGTTGGGCGGTGGTGTTTGGAGCTGGTAGAAATCCTTGCCGGATCTTCCGGCTCTGGTGCGTTGACGCCTGCGGGTGCCACAATTCCTCCCTGGAGGGTGCCGGGGGAAACCCTAGGATTCGCCCGGGCAGCAGCGTCGTCGGCGTCGTTTCCTTCCTGGAGGTGCTGCTTGGTACTCGGAGGATCGGAACCTAGGATCGTGGTGGGTAGATTTCGGAGGGCGCAACGGTTGTAGGTCATTCGCGTCTGTCGAGCTGCCGGTGTTGGCATTGTTTTTTTTTTCTTGGCTTGTAGTGCCACTCGCCCCAGCGTCTGCTCTGTATCGTTGTTGGTGCTTTGGAATACAAAGTGGAGGAAATCCTTTTTCGGTAATGAGAGTTTCAGCAGAGAGTCACCTTCCATACCAAGAAAGCAGCCACCTACACTTTCAGATTATAGTGTGGATGTTTTGTACTTATTTTATCTCTCACCAATCCACCAATGGACAGACACATTGACTACTGCCCATAGTTGACTGAAAAACCTTAGAAATGTAATGTCTCGATGGAGACCAGAGTTAAGTGCACCTGGGTACAGTACTTAGATTTAGTCAGGCTTTGTTGATACAAATTATGCATTTTTCATAGAAACTCTATTTAGATTTAGTCAGGTTTCACTCAGTACTTGGCCACTCGAAACACCATCAAGAAAAATTAAAACCTGCCAACGCAAATTAACTGATGATGCGGCAGCGCAGCTGTACCTATGAAAACATCGGTTTAAACTGTCCTTAACCAAAGAATAAATACCATAGGTCCAAATCATATCACTATATCCATAGAATATGTACCTAGGAACAACTCTCCAAATCTGAAGTGTTCTTTTCCTATCAATCTCACATATCATTTGCTGAGGAGAAATACCATAGGTCCTTATGTCATGACTCTTACATTAACAAAGAATAACGGAAATGTTAACGCCCACACGTGTGGACGTTGACCATCTCGGTCACATGCATCCATCACCGTTCAGTACTATACGCACGAATCTTGGCACAATTTAGCTGATTTTCTGTGTCACGTAGGACAAGGCGTGTGTGTGGTGTGTGACATAGTTCGCCCACACATCCGTTTTACCACACGGAGGGGCCAGTGTGTGGGCGTTTAGCAGTTCACCCACACACCAGTTTTCAGTCATGCATAAGGGCTGGTGTGTGGGCATTTGCCCTCTCGCCACCACACCCGTAGGTCCCACGACGCGTCGTCCTCACACGTCCTCGGGTTCCATGACTCTTTACATTAATGCAAGAGATGGCGTGAGGGGCTCCGAGTCTTCGAGAACCTACGGCGACGCAGAGGGCCTCGTCTTGGTGTCCTACTGCAACGCATGGTGGCAGCTTCACAACATATGCACCCTTGAGATCGTCCTCCGCCCCTGCCGCGTCAAGTCCTTTCGCCCCGCCCGCAAGGAGGAGCCTGGGCGCCTCCTCCGGTACGTCACGGCGGCGTCGGCCTTGTCTTGGCCGGAAAACCCGACTGACTCGCACACCGGCGTGCATCATGGACTCCATGGTGCGCGCCATCGTCGGTGCCTGTTCAAGCAGCGGGACACGTAGCTGAGGATACTGCAAGAGAGGCTGAGGAGAGAGGAGGGAGCCAAGAAAGGAGCGGAGCCTGAGCCTTGGCCTTGGCGGCGTTAGCGAGCGCAAGTGGTCGCCATCGATGAAGGCAGCGGCCGGCGACGCAAAGCTTACGGGCCGGCTGGGGGGAGGGCAGAGGTGGAGCGGGCACCGTCCGACAAAGACCAGGCGAGGTGATCTATATATATAGAGGCATAAGAGATGGAGATAACTACAGGCTATTCGAGAGCCTACCGGATAGGCGGTGACCGCTCAATGAAAAAGAGTTGTGTCAGGCGCTGAACCGCCCACCGCTTGTACTCCCTCCGTTCGAAAATACTTGTCATCAAAATAAATAAAAGGGGATGTATTTAGGTGTGCCTAAGCAGCAAAAGTGTCCACTTAAAAAAAATAATAAGCAAAAGTGAATCACGTTACGCGTACATGGCCTGACAAAAAAGCTGCTCCCTCCGTCCTAAATGTAAAATATTTTTTGACACTATCATAGCATCAAAAAACGTCTTACATTTCAGGACGGAAGGAGTAGTCAGCAAGACTCATTTAATGTATGTAGTCAAATCAGATACATGTACTCATGCATAAACTGACAAAACAACAAATGAAATGTCCCAAATCTCTTGTAAAATTGTTGGGCACACCTAAGATCCTACCCAGCCAAACCCTCAGTAAATAAGGTGTCACTTCCCCATTGGCCCATTTAACCCTGCTAAAAAAAGAAAAAAAAAACCACAAAAAAGAATCCTAGCTAGGTTTAGTATACTACTAGCCATGTCTGCGCGGCGGCATGCCGCGCCCTGTCGATACATTATGTGTGTGTGTGCGCGCGCGCGCATGCGTGTGTGTATTTTTCGTGTGATAAAAAATAAGACTTTTGTGAGCATGTGTTTGTAGTCACAAAAAGCAAGGTATGCACAGGAACAATTTGCAAATGATACATTTATTATCAGCATCAGTGCTTCATCTTGCAAGTTGGAAATTATACATTGCCCTTTTTTTAATCAAGACCAGACTAATTACATTCATTCGAAGCTTATATCATTTTTGTGGAGCCTTCCGCCGGCTTGGTACCTGCAATGAAATAATGCAAAGCCTTTGCAAATTGTTCCATGCGACCTATGGGTGCTTAGCGACAGTGCATGCAGCAATGATTGTGAACAAATAAAAGAGGCATCGATATGATATGCATTTGATTCAGAACTGACCAATCGATTGTGAGTTAAAGTAAAAGTAAAAAAATCATTCAATAACTACTAAATCATTTCAAATACTCGTAAGTTAAATCAATTAACCATGATTGACTAAAATAATCATTCGCCGTAGTCTTTCACTCTTATCTTTTAGGAAACAAGAGTTTGTGAGCTGCATATGCATTTTTGCTTGATCAATCCAAGAAGAGGGCCATTCTCATTGTTACAAAAGTAATCACCCTTTAATTGTCAGCAAAACATCATGAAGAAGAACAGAATAAACTCCCTGACATGCTATTGCTATCATTGCTATCTTGCTATCTGTAGGACACAAATAGAAAGAACTTTGAACTGCTAATATCTTAGTGGGTTTAAAATTGTTGACTTGGTGTGACTGTAAATATAGTAGATGCATATTTCTTTTGCAAAAAAAAAACACACACACACACACACACACGATCACGTCGTCCACTTGCATGGCGCATGCATGCAAAAAGCCGTGTACAACTTGACGTACCCTAACAGCTAAATGCAGAAACAAAACCAGGTCGTCCACATGCATGTCCCATGCACTCAAGCAACCGCAACCATGTACAACCTAGCGTACCTCTAATAGTTAAACGAAAACACATCAGACAAAAACGTCGCCAAGGCGCATGGCCCATGCACACACACAAGCATGTATAGCTCGGGGTAACTCCAACAATTGAGCATACAATATTCCCCAACCGACATGCAGACCAGAGAATCAGATGTCACCCGACCAACTCTAGGAAGACAAATCTGATTTAACTTGGCTACATCCGACCAAATTCGACAGCTACCTATTTAGACCCGTACACAGCCCATCATGCAACCCACTTCTCCAATCTGCATGCAATCAACAATACACGCCCAAATTTTAGAACATTCTATTTTGCTGTCTTGCCACAATCTATATGAACTTAGCTGGAACAGGCTACAGAATATTCGCACATATATGTAACTGAAGAAGCAAAGAAATGCAGGACGGCAACACAGACACACGCGGCCACAAGAAGCGGAGCTTCCACCAGACCTGATACTGCGAGGAGCGCACTCATCTGCCTCGCACTCGGCCTCAACCTCCACCCATCTATGTCTCTACCGGATAGCGATGGACGAACTGCACGGTGAGACAGAGCAGGCAGCAATGGCACGACGCCCCTCGACGCGTAGAGCCGTGATGCTCCAGAGCAACGCTCAATCTGGGAGAGGAGTGGAAGAAGAGGGAGAGTCGAGAGATGGTCCCTCCATGAATGCCTGCTCTCCTTACTGGGCTCGTGAGGCATCGCCTCGACGAAGAAACACGGGAGAGATGTCCCTCTCATCGCCCCTGCATCAGCGCGCACGTGCTCCGGCCCTGGCCCTGACATGCAGTGAAGGAAAGTCCGGTCTGAGATGCAACGTCTTCCGTCAGAGACATCAGCCGGCCCAGCCTCGTCGACGCGCCAAGCACGTCTGCAGAACGATGAAGCTGTGATCGGAGCGCCGATCAGCTTCACGATATAAAGACGGCCGCAAAAAAAAAAAAGTGGAACAGGTGACGACACATACCTGCCATCTGCGAACAGAAGTTAGAAGTCGAAGTGGGCGCTGCAGCGATGGCCGGCATCCTCGTGCTCACAGCCGCTCTCGCACGAGGCGTGGCCGTCATGAAAGCAGCAGGCCACCGTCGACTCGGGTAGCTGCTGTCGCATCTGCGTTCAGCCAAGCGAGTTCGTGGGGCTCGGCAGTATCCAACGGCAGCAGCCTGACACACCACACGCGCAAGCCAAACACTGCCGCGCTCATGACCGCCGCCATGGTCTACACGCAGCTCCCTCCGTGCACCTTCCTGTGAGCTGTTCACCATCAGAGTGCAGCTGATGACGACGCGGACATCGCCGTGGTTGCGCTCCATGGTGAAGACCGTGCTCATGGTCATCGACATGGTCTGCATGCACCTCCCTCATGCAGCTTCCCGTGTGGGACGCTCATCGCCATAGCGCAGCCGACGACGACGTGGATGTTGGTCGCTGGATAGAACCCAGGCTCTCCACCGGCAGCGCTGGCGCCATGTTCGACGGGAGGGCACGACGCCGACCAACCACAGCGGCACGCACCCGGGGAAGTCGACCTGGACGCTGTGGACCATTACGGCTAGACGAAGCACCAACCATCTAATTAATGTGTACGAACGCGCAAAACCGCAGCCCACAATCAAGATCTTAACCGAAGGAACCCTATTTATAGCCGATGGGAAGCAGACGGCAACTATCAACGTCCACATTAACATCGTGCCGCGAGTCGAATCGATGGTCACCTACAGCATGAAGCAACCAATCAAGAAAACGCACAACCCAAACGAAGGAGCACAAGATCAACACGGAGAGATCTACAACTACAGGAAGGCAAAGGAGCTCACCATTCCGGGAAGAACGGAACGGCCGGCGAGAACCGGACCGAGAACGACATGCTGAATCAACTACACCCGTACGACCACGCGCACCAGCGGCTGCCGTCACCGACGAAAAACCCGAAGGAAGATGATTGGCAGCACGGCGCACACGGGCAATAACGGCAGCCCGAATCCTAGGAGGGCGGCCCCGACGGCGACGGCCAGACTGACCAGCAGCAGAAACATCCATCACCGGACCAACAAACGGGACTGCAGATTAGAGAAGAAAGAGGGCAGGCAGAAGCGAGTGGAATGAGAGGCGGAGGCGAGGACTATTTATAGGAAGCAACAACAAGGAAGAGGCCAACTTGGAAACAACCAGCAAAAGCGGCAGGGAGAGATCGAGAAAACCCTGCCAAAGCGGCAACCGCCAGGAAGAGAAATCAGGAAAATCCGGACGGCGGCGGACCCCAAGCTGCAATACGTGGCATGAGGGGAAAAAAAGAAAGAAAAAGATACACAGAAATCGCGAAGCTGCGGGGGACAGCGACCCCAGCCTGGCGTACGTGGCATGGGACGAAAAAAAAATGGAAGGTAAGCAGCACCGCATGCAGGAGCATGCAAGGGACGCCGTATCCAACCTGATTTCCGCAACCGCCAAAGGCGCACCCAATCCCGAACTGCGAGGATCGCAAGGCATGCATGCAGCCAATCGTCAACGGGCGGTGCATTCTTTTACGTTTCCTTACGGCATTCGCTCTGCACACCCGGCCGCGCACACCGCTGCATCCCCCACTAATACACGTGGTGCACATCCATTGGGGCGATTTTCTATGATAGAAAAAAATCAAAAAAACGTGGTAAACTAAACCTGGCCAGGTTTAGTATATTTAGAATATAATAGAATGCAACTTTTAGTGCGAATTTATTCCTAATTTGACTCCATACGATCTTGAGCATTGATTCCTCGTTTGATCTACACAGTAGCAGCAGCAGCAGTACGTCAGCTTGTGTCCGCTGAAGCAGCGAGCCACCGAGCCGGCGTGGCTCCTCCATGACCGCAGCCTGTGTCCGCTGGAGCAGCGAGCCACCGAGCCTTCTCGCCGCACATCGAAGCGCCGCCGCCATGGATCTTCGCTGGCCTTGCTTGATTTCACCAGGACCTAGATTGATTCACGAGAACTGTGTATGTGTGTTGGGACTCGCAAGGAACGACGAACACACGCACTAGATTTCTCGCCTTATTTTTTCTATCACGATTTTAAAGTCTCACGCAAGGTTGTGTTTGTATATAATATATACATGAACAACCGACAAAACAACCTAATCCTACTCTTACTACTAACACGTAGCAGACTCCAACTCGCACGCATATGCTATATATACTGCCACCTAAGCTAGCTAAGGACGGGCCAACTCTGAATGTTCCTATCAAGCTACACTTTTTATGGATGCATGAACGCAATCTACTCGAATAGTCAATAGATAGATAGAGATGTAATAACATGATACCATGTCACACAATATCACAATGTACGATAGCATAGTGCTAGCTAGCCAAACTGTAGAGGTCATAATTGAACCGAAAGCAAGCTTGGGCCATCTTTGGTTCTCATTTTTCGATCGTGTCTTCACTGCTTTCCTTGCTAATAGCCTGGCCTTCTACCCCCTTGTATAAATCAAGACCCTAAACAGCGGTAGAAATCATACACAAAAATATCAACTTGTTAGCTGCATCGATCACACCCTGAACCGCACGTCCGTTGGACATCAAGCGCCTGCAGGTAAAGAGTGGTAGGTGAAATGAGATTATATTTATGAACTCATGTCAAGCAAACAAATAAATAGGAAATTAAGGGAGAAAATGATCAAGTTGCATGCTCTGATATTGCACGTACGACTTAGAGGCATCTGGTCCTGGAGTGTTCTTTAACCGAGCTATCGAGGCTTCCAGCTTCTTCATCTTCATGTCCAGCTCAGATTCCAAGGCAGGGGACTTGCCAGCATGCTGGATTGACACACATATATAGATAATGGTCCATCATCAATCACTAAGTAACCGCTGATTGTATCATCAATCACTAATGTTCTGTACTGGATATTTTCTTGTCTCACAACTAAGTGAGGCTCCATATGTACAGAATGCATCGTGCATGTGTAGCATCTAGTCACAGAATCATACTTACTGTAAATGAAGTCACAGAATCATACTAGGAAGTACATCAAGTAGAAGATGAGATGGTTCAAGATATCAAACCCCCAACAACATCCATCTTATGGGTTGCCACTAATTATTTGCTAAACGGATAAGCACAAAGCCATCATGCTTGGATTAACCAGGAAAAATAAGGTTGCTTAATGATATGATTTGCATGCTCTCCATCTGACAGGTTCATGCCAGGTTAAACAAGTTGACGATGATAAGTAATTGAGACACATGCATGCTGCTGTTTCGATTACACAGATTATCTCTGGCTATATCGGCACTTGATGCCGTGAGACGATACAAAAATCATGCAAAAAAAGAAGTCAATTTTGGTTAAGAACTTAGGATACCTCGCTGGAGACCTCGCCGGAGAGGTGGCGGGAGCGCATGAACCTGCTGGGCACGAGCCGGCGTCCCTCGTCCGCGACCGCCGCCTGCGTTCACTGGAGCAGGGAGCCACCGAGCCTCCTCGCCGCGCACCGAACGGACGCCATAGTCGACGGGCTGCATGACAAGTTGGTCATTAGTCACTAGTTCACCACGGCCGGCGGGCCGCGGCTGTCCCACCCCACCATTGACACAAACACACACATCATCGATCAGATTGCAGTCTTTGGAGATTTTGGTGAGCGTACCTTGCGGATCGATCTGGGCGTTCCTTCCACAGGCGGCTAGGGTTCTTTTTTTTTTTTTTTGAGGG
>CAJFDF010000656.1:32550-45917 GCA_904067115.1 Aegilops sharonensis
CAGGCGGCTAGGGTTCTTTTTTTTTTTTTTTGAGGGATCGCCTTCTTTCCACCTCCGCCGACAACAAGAATGGGTAGGTACTTTTCCTCTTAATAATAACTCTTTCCTTCTTTGTTTTTTTTTACTTCCTTCTTTGTTGTTTTTCTTCGTAAATTTGTTTTTGTACTCCCTCTGGTCCTTTTTACTTCGTATATCAAAGTTTGACCAAATTTATATTTAAAAATATCAAGATCTACAATATCAAATATATATACTATGAAACTACATTTCGTAATGAATCTAACAATGTTGATTTAGCTTTATGAATATTGATATTTTCTCTATAAGTTTGGTTAAAGTAGAGATACTTTGACTTCAACAAAACTTATATGAAGACTAAAAAAGACTGGAGGGAGTATAAACAACCAAATGAATCTTATAACTGATTTTTTTGACAAAGAGAACATATTAATACCGCGGAGATACCAATTACACACCTACCTCTACACCAACCAAATGTCAAAAGACATTATAGATGCACACAACCAAAAACCAAAAAACTGGTCTTGCCATAGTGAATAATTCATTGCAGTGAAGTGCAAACCACCACCAAAGACAACACCTAGAGTTCAGATTCTCGAAAAGCGACGCCTTCATCAATGCACCGGTGCCGTCCTCTCCCAATCAAAGATCTTAGGTTTTTCACCCTGGAGAAAGTCCACACACTCAAAACAATGCCTTCAACAAGGCCTTTCCTAGGTACAACTTATTAAGGTCAGATCTTGGGTTTTCACCTTGAAAGAGAAGACTCGGTACTCCTTCAGTGTTGCCGCCTCCACATGCTGAGGCCACTGTTGAGAGTCTTGAAACACCAAGCAAACTCTTCATCGCCTCGAAGCCTCGGTCCGCCATTACCAATCCTCCAATTTCAACCGTCATAATATTCTTTACCATTGTCAGCCCCACGGAAATTGAAACACAGACATGTCTCATGAGGTCAACAGATAGCGAAGCTGACCACCTCCTCCTGGAGCAGCACAGACTCATAATAACAGCGTGCACGACCAGATCCCATCTGATTCAGCAATCTATGGTTGTTATGCACCCAAAGGATCTCTGGTAGAGCCTTCCGGAACCCATCAACGGCCAGATAAAAGAGAACGGCAACAAGCATATCACCGTCTTTGCGCGAGAGGAATCCTAGGATCGCCTCTTGATTCAAAACCAGCAGGCCCCATGCCGTCGGTCAGATCAGTGGATGAAACGACGACATCGGGCCCTGTGGCCCATATCGGACCCTCCGCCGCCGCTCCTACGTGATGGAGGCCATTGTCACTCGTTCGCGCGGTGGAGGCATCCAGCAGCCACAAGGCTCTCTGGCCGCCAAAGCGTCGACCCTCCATGGAGATACTCCTCGCCAATGCCTTCATCTCACGCTGCTGCAGCAACCTCCCGTCGAGCTCCGCCGTACCTCCCAGCCGTGACTCGAGAGAGTCCATCGCTTCACCCTCTGTGATGTGAATCCCCCAAGCGAGGGACTCCCGTCGTGCCTCGAAGGCCATGCCCGCCGCCACCGTTGGCACCAGCAGCAGCGGCGCCCAGGGGAGCACAGCGGCGGTGGTTGTTGGCTAGGGTTTGGGGGCACCTCTGGAGCCGTATACTTTGACATCTATCATCTATGTACGTGAGCCATCATGGCCAGAAGTAACAGCTAGGAATCTTGTGGAGAAAGTACTTCGACGGCAGTCATGGAGCGTGACCAAAACACAGCTAAGGGCCAACATGCTCCTATCAAGCTACAGTTTTGTTGGATATGCATGCACGCAATCTACTCGAATAGATAAAGCGTTTTCCAAAAAATAGTTGTATCTACTCGAACAGATAGAGCTTTTTTGAACAAATAGCTCTATCTACTCAAATAGACCGAGTTATAATAACATTGATACCATATCACACAATATCACAAGGTACGATAGCATACTGCTAGCTAGCCAAACTGTAGAGGTCATAATTGAACTGAAAACAAGCTTGGGCCATCTTTGGTTCTCAATTTTCGATCTTGTCTTCACTGCTTTCCCTGGTACTAGCTGTGGCTTCTACCCCCTTGTCTGAACCGAGACCGAGGACTGCAGCAGAAGTCATACACAAAAATAATAAACCTTTGGCTGCATCGACCACACCCTGAACTGTACGCCCGTAGGACATCAAGCGGCTGCAAGTATTGAGTGGTAGGTCAAATGAGATTATATGTATCAACTCCAGTCAAACAAACAAATAAACAGGAAATTAAGCAAGAAATTTATAAAGTTGCATGCATCGAGTGTTCTTCAACTTAGCTATTGTGGCTTCCAGCTCCTTCCTGTTCTTTTCCAGCTCAGAATCCAAGGCAGGGAACTTGCCAGCATGCTGGATTGATACACATAGAAATGGTCACTCTACTTGCGTCGCATATCATCAATAACTAAGTAACTGCTGATTGCCATTTGTAAATATCTAAGCAGGATATTGTCTTGTCTGTCAATTAAGTGAGGTTCGATATGTAGAGAATGCATCGTGCATGTGTAGCAACTAGTCGCAGAATTGAATAAATGAAATCACAGAATAATACAAGGAAGTACATCATGCAGAAGATGAGATGGTTCAAGATATCAAAACCGCAGCAACATCCATCTTATGTGTTGCCACTCATTAATACCGAAAAAGGCTATGACATTTGCCCCTGCTTTACAGATAATGTATCGACCATACAAGACCATCACATACGACTCAACACCACGCCACACCACAACACAACACACCCAAGGCCAGATACAACATGTACACGAACAGCCACACCACGCCACACCACAACACAACACACCCAAGGCCGGAAACAACATGTACACGAACAGCCACACCACGCCACACCACAACACAACACACCCAAGGCCGGAAACAACATGTACACGAACAGCCACACCACCCCAACACGCCAAGCCAACGGCAAATGAGCAATGAGGGCCCTGCTTGAAGTAGTCGGAGTACTCCACTATGACAGAACTGTCACAAAGAGACAAAGCTGATTTTGACGAATGTTGGCATCCAAGACGATGCCTTCAAGAAGGGGACCAACACTGGAGTGCCGTCACCATTGGATCCAAAGGATCATGGTTCTCTACTGGACCATCCGAAGGGGTAAAGTAGCCACAATGACGCCCTCGGGAAGGAGACGATGCCCACGTGCGCCGCTGCCGTCGGCCCGACCAAGCCGGACGGGGAATATCCCCTGGCACGCACACTCTACCTTCGAAGTGCCACCACTCGCTGAAGAACCGTCGGCCACGCCGCCTGAACGGCCATAAAAACCAGCCCGTACATGAGCCACGGACCCCGCCCACGAGAAGCGCGACACCCACCACCGAGGCCGCCGCTCAGGCAACCAAGACCTCCCCGCAACGAGCACGACGGCAAATGGGCGTCACCGACCGGTGAGAGGTAGAAGGCACCTCCTTCCACCCCAAAATGGACCCTCTGGCGGGAAAGAAGCCCAGCCAACCAGATCCAAGCAGAGGAGGGTCACCGGCAGCCACTGCACCGCTCCACCAGTCACAATTGCCATCGACACGGCCCGTTTGGCAACTCCTGATCTTGGCGTCGGCACAGCCACGAGCCCCCCTACCTCCCTCCTCCATTTTCCACTACCTCCTCCCTCCTCCGTTTTCCACTACCTCCACCGGCCAGCCAGTGGCACCCTCGTCGAGCCGTTGTGTAGAACTGCACGCACCAGCCAGTTCAACGAAAAGCTCAAGTTATGGGAGAGGGCCGAACGTTATACTCGAACACCCCCACCCCCTCACATCTATGCTCCTTTGGAGTTTATGATGTGGGCAGTGGAAGTGGGGGCAAACCGCAATTATTTATTGCGTTTACGGGGTTTTGAACCCTAAACCTCTTAGTTGCATGTTTATGGACCTAACCAGTTCACCCATGAGCTCAAGCTGACGGGAAAAGATGGGCTCTGCATTTATAGTCAACACTCCCAATTTAATTACGTCAGCCGGGTCTTGAACTCAAGGCCTCTTGGCTCCGATACCATGTAGAGCTGCACGCACCAGCCAGTTCACCCAAAAGCTCGAGCTATCGGAGAGGTCCTATACTCCCACACACCGATCTCCCACAAACAGAGCCGCCCTCATCCGCCACATCCACCATCTGAAGAGCAGACGAGGAGGAGGTCAACCACCTCCATCACACTGCCAACCCCACCAGCCGGACGCCACGACATGGGTGGCCGCCGGTGATCCATGCCGCCCGCGGACCGCCCCACGAGATTAGAACTTGAAGGGTTGCAAGAGTCGAGGCTGCTGCCAACACTGGCCCCGCATGCACTTCCTCCATGCCGCTCACCGCACCGCCGACATCTTCTAGCCCTGCCGCACCGCTGTGCTACCGCTCCCAGTGCCTAGGGCTGCACTGAGGTCCAGATGAGCCACCCCGCGTCAAGCCACCCACGTGAGGGGAAGAAGAACTCCCTGCCGCCGCCGCCAGCGGTCGGGCTTCGCCCGGTCGTGGCGCTGTCTGAGGCGAGGGAGGGGAGGAGAGGAGAAGGCGGGGAGCCCCGCCCGTGGCTAGGGCTAGCCTCCCAGGCGCCAGCGAGGGCGTCGCGGGAGAAACAGGAAAGGGTGCGATGCCACTAATTATTTGCTAAAGGGATAAGCAAAAAGCCATCATGCTCGGATTAACCAGGAAAAAAAAGGTTTTCTTAATGATATGATTTGCATGCTGTACTGTTGCTAGCTAGTAAGTCAGGATGTACATGTTCAGGTCAGGTTAATCAAGTTGATTATGATAAGTAATTTTGCTCTTGTTTCTAGCTAATACAAGAGACACATACATGCTGCTGTCTCGATTGCACAGGATTTCACTGGCTATATCGGCACTTGATGCCGTGAGATACAAAAATCATGAGAGAAAAAGTCAAATTTGGTTAAGATACCTCGATCGAGACATCGCCGGAGAGCTGGCGGGAGCGCATGAACCTGCTTGGCACGAGCCGGCGTCCCTCCTCCGCGACCGCCGCCTTCGTTCGCTGGAGCACGGAGCCACCCAACCTCCTGGCGGCGCACCGAACCAACGCCATCGTTCCTCGTTCCACCTCCGCCGACAACAAGAATGGGTAGGCACTTTTCCTCTTATAATAGTAACTCTTTCTTTCTTTCTTTCTTTTTCCCCTGGCAGAAAATTGTTTTGTAAACACCCAAATGCACCTTATAATTGAATATATCAGAAATGCGAGTCAACCTGTGGTTGAGTTGGTTAGGTGGACAGTGGTATCCCTAACCCACTAGGGTTCAAATCCTGGTGCTCACATTATTCCTTGATTTATTGACTTCGTAAATCTCAAGATGATATACCGGCTCAGTCTCTCGGAGGTGCTCATAGGGGTAGGGTGTGCGTGTGTGCGTTCATAGGGATGAGTGTATGAGCGTGTATATGAGCGCTTATGTCTGTACTGATGCTACAAAAAATTGAATATATCAGAAATAATTGAGTTTTTCTAAAACACATCTAGATGTGTTGTAAGGGCTAATCCAACGCTAACCTGCAAACCGCCCGCAATCATCCGGTCCGCACGGTCTAGACGTGTTGTGCCATCTACATTGGTTCGCAACGCAGTTAGGGCGCACTTTCTCGCGTAAACCGGAGACAAACGTGGGCGCTTAGCCAGCGGCCGGATAGCAGCCACGTCCGCTTCTGACCACCCCGGCCCACACAAAACCTTCCTCTCTCGCCCGCGCGTGTTCCCGCCGGCGCTAGCTGCCCCTTCATGCAACTGTAGAGGGCCGCTCCCTATTGAAGCCGGCAACAGAGCGGATGCGACCTCTCACTGGCGCCGGCACTGAAGCGGCACGCCAGCAGAGGGCGCCGCCCTTGTCGCGTCACCGGCATTCGCACAAGTTTAATGACGGAGACGCGTTGCTGGACAGAATAGGAGGGATATCTATCACGCATGTTCGATGCCCGGTTCGTCCGTATACCACCATTAAGCAGGCTTGCCAGCTGAGAAACCTACTCCGGCATCGTGCATTGACACACCCGGATGACTGGCCTANGCGCACCGAACCAACGCCATCGTTCCTCGTTCCACCTCCGCCGACAACAAGAATGGGTAGGCACTTTTCCTCTTATAATAGTAACTCTTTCTTTCTTTCTTTCTTTTTCCCCTGGCAGAAAATTGTTTTGTAAACACCCAAATGCACCTTATAATTGAATATATCAGAAATGCGAGTCAACCTGTGGTTGAGTTGGTTAGGTGGACAGTGGTATCCCTAACCCACTAGGGTTCAAATCCTGGTGCTCACATTATTCCTTGATTTATTGACTTCGTAAATCTCAAGATGATATACCGGCTCAGTCTCTCGGAGGTGCTCATAGGGGTAGGGTGTGCGTGTGTGCGTTCATAGGGATGAGTGTATGAGCGTGTATATGAGCGCTTATGTCTGTACTGATGCTACAAAAAATTGAATATATCAGAAATAATTGAGTTTTTCTAAAACACATCTAGATGTGTTGTAAGGGCTAATCCAACGCTAACCTGCAAACCGCCCGCAATCATCCGGTCCGCACGGTCTAGACGTGTTGTGCCATCTACATTGGTTCGCAACGCAGTTAGGGCGCACTTTCTCGCGTAAACCGGAGACAAACGTGGGCGCTTAGCCAGCGGCCGGATAGCAGCCACGTCCGCTTCTGACCACCCCGGCCCACACAAAACCTTCCTCTCTCGCCCGCGCGTGTTCCCGCCGGCGCTAGCTGCCCCTTCATGCAACTGTAGAGGGCCGCTCCCTATTGAAGCCGGCAACAGAGCGGATGCGACCTCTCACTGGCGCCGGCACTGAAGCGGCACGCCAGCAGAGGGCGCCGCCCTTGTCGCGTCACCGGCATTCGCACAAGTTTAATGACGGAGACGCGTTGCTGGACAGAATAGGAGGGATATCTATCACGCATGTTCGATGCCCGGTTCGTCCGTATACCACCATTAAGCAGGCTTGCCAGCTGAGAAACCTACTCCGGCATCGTGCATTGACACACCCGGATGACTGGCCTAACCGGAATCCGCTATTTGAAGATGGCCACACTCAGCTTACTCCACACCACAACAGAAGCCGCTCCACATCCTTCTCCCTTGCATCACATCCGCCATGACTGCAGGCGGAAACCCTCTACGAGAGAGCCTTTCGACGGAGATGAAGCATGAGGTGGCCACCCCTTGCGGCCACCTGGCAGAGCTGCTGTGCCAGGCGGATAGAGGCCGGCATGTCGGCCAGCTCGCCCAAGGTCTCCGATGACAACCCCACGATGGAGACGGGCTCCAACGACACTGCACCAAAGCTCGCACCTATGCATGCCGACTTCACCATGGAGTAGGCGCAAGCGCACCACAATGCTTCCATGGCGGCGGAGTAGCCTGCACAGGCTCCTATGTCCGCGTTCTAGCAGGCGCAGGAGGAACAACGATACAACCTATTCCTCCTAGAGCAACATCGGCTGGCGGAGAGGTAGATCGACGGCGAGCGTGCGAATGAGGAGGCCATGGCCGCGGCGAACCCCAACTTTGTCGTGGAGCAGCGTGCTAAAGTCGCCACTCAGTAGGAAGCCGCCGCTGCGGAAGCGCGGCTGCAGGCGATTCCGGACGGGAACAACGCAAGCCGCGCCTCTTACGCGCCGCCGACGAACTATCAGGCGGCCCGGTTGAACGACGATAGTGCCAGCGCCACCATTTTGATCGTGGACCTCACGTCCACCCGCGGCAGACAAGTCGCGGACTCCATTGAGGATGTGTAGGGCACGAGAGGCGACATGGCCTTGTATCCAATGTGGATCGGTCCGTCTCAGGTGTTGTACTCTTCCTCACCGTAGACTGCACCTTCACTTTACGGGTCTTACCGCCGTCATTCATCGGGACGAGCAGATGGAGGAGGTGGTCACCAACGCGGAATAGAAAGCAAGTGGACGATGGCCAGCCTCCATCATATTTGTTGGATAGGTTTGGGGTCGGGTTTCTCTCTTTTTTCTAAATGTTCGCAATGTAATGAAAATCCAGTATGTTTGCATGAATGTGGTCTGGTTTATATGAAAATCCGTCGTGTCTGCATAAATTTCGTTTGGTTAGTTAAAAACTTGTTTGAAATGTATGCGCGCAATGTTGGATGGCTGGCTCCCGCATTCATGTCCGCGGGACTGGCGGTTTGCTGTTGGAGATGCCCTAAGTATTGCACATCTAAATCCCCTACGTTATCGATCCTACACAGAATTCATGTTGGCATTTTTTTTACCTTTTTTTATGCTTGATTGAGTCACTAAGATGTGCAATAACTCGGCGGCACATCTAGATATGCCCTAGACATAGCCCAATAATTTTTTTTGAATTTTCTTTTCGAATTGTTTGGATTGCTTACCACATGTGTCACATGGTTACCCCAATAATATTACCTACTAATAAAGGGACCATTGTCTCTACCTGTCCATCGTCCCTTTTACAAATGAACCCTTGCGTTTTATGTAAATTAAACCATAGTCCAACTTAACTTATAGCCAAACCCTTTTTTTAGTTTATTGAGAAGCCCCGTGAAATTTGAGGTGATTAACAAGCCATCCATATTTAAGTGAAACGAACCATTTTTTGCGTTTTAACAGAAAACCCTGGAATTTTCGATTAATCAATCCACAGTCCATCTAAAACGAATGCTTATCTCTATTGTCCATATCCTTTAAAGCGTAACTCCGCTTTTAACATGTTATATATGAAATTTGATTAAAAAAATATGTAGAATCTGGATATGAGATTAGTTTACCTGTTAAATATTTTACTTTGCATGCAAACTTAACCTATAGAACACAGTTTGTTTTTCATTTGAACCGGCAGCGATACCGATTGCAAATGAACAACCACTAAAACTAGATTGAGATGAAAGAAAATATCGATAACCAAATGCACACCTCTGAAAAACCGTGTAGCAAGAAGCAACAGATTTCTCATCTTATTCCAAGAGAGGGAGAGAAAGAGAGAGGGAGAGAGAGAGAGAGAGAGAGAGAGAGACCTTAGGATTGACCATGTTCGAACGCATTATGGTTGTGTGAGAACTAAGGCCACCTTTGACGAGGGTGAGGAGGATAAGCGACAACACAAATGTGATGCCTGTTAAAATAAAGAGCATGAACTTATTGGGCGGTTTCGTCTAGCCCTTCTCAGTTCCCATGCACGGGTGCTGCTATAGAGTGCCTTCAGTGCCGGCTAGAAGGACGGGCACCCACACGTGTGTGAACTGGGCCGACCTAGTTTGCCTCGTTCACTAGAACGCGGTTGTTCGGCCAGCCATTGACATTTTGTAAAATAAGAAAAAAATTAAAAAAGAAAATTTCGTGAATTAAAAAATGTTCACGAAATTTAAAAGAAAGTTCACGAACTTCAACAAAGTTAATAAATTTTTTAAAAAATCATCCATATTTTCAAAAAGTTCATCGAATTTGAATATATCAATAACATATAAACTCTACTATTCATGATTTTTGTAGCTGTACCAGCATACGACATTATTTTGTAGCTGCACTAGACTATGCAGCAAAAAAGTTTCACATTTTTATATCCTTTTTACTAACATTAAAAAAAATCTCAACTAGGTGCGCCTAGACCCATGTCTCAAAAATACACACCGAAGTTCAATTGTCTGGAGGTTACATTAGTTTATCTCCATGTTTTCGAACAGGTTTGTAAAGGAGTGCTGAATGAATAACCTTGTGTTGATTAAAAGAAAGTCAAGAATGATAGTCTCTGCCGCTTGGTGACGGGAAAAAACTCAACGCAATCGAGTGAATGGATCTGTAATAGACGTCACACAATTTTGTTTGAGAGTGAACCTTCAAAGGCGATTGGAATCTGATAAAAGCAGTGGACAGAATAAGGCCAACAACCATTGCCAGTGACCCACCGCTAACATATACATCAAGCTATGTAATGTATGTCCACACCTAGTCATACGGTTTCGCTCGTATAGATAAGAGATCTAATAACATGATACAATGTCACACAATCACAACGATAGCATGGTGCTAGCTACCCAAACTGCATGTCATCATAATTTAACTGAAAACAAGCTGGGGCATCTTTGGTTCTCAATCTTCGATCTTATCTTCACCGACTTTCTCCGCGAACCCTAACATCCTGTCGGCACCAGTGATACCAAATAGAAAAGCACTGCCATANAATCTCAACTAGGTGCGCCTAGACCCATGTCTCAAAAATACACACCGAAGTTCAATTGTCTGGAGGTTACATTAGTTTATCTCCATGTTTTCGAACAGGTTTGTAAAGGAGTGCTGAATGAATAACCTTGTGTTGATTAAAAGAAAGTCAAGAATGATAGTCTCTGCCGCTTGGTGACGGGAAAAAACTCAACGCAATCGAGTGAATGGATCTGTAATAGACGTCACACAATTTTGTTTGAGAGTGAACCTTCAAAGGCGATTGGAATCTGATAAAAGCAGTGGACAGAATAAGGCCAACAACCATTGCCAGTGACCCACCGCTAACATATACATCAAGCTATGTAATGTATGTCCACACCTAGTCATACGGTTTCGCTCGTATAGATAAGAGATCTAATAACATGATACAATGTCACACAATCACAACGATAGCATGGTGCTAGCTACCCAAACTGCATGTCATCATAATTTAACTGAAAACAAGCTGGGGCATCTTTGGTTCTCAATCTTCGATCTTATCTTCACCGACTTTCTCCGCGAACCCTAACATCCTGTCGNGAATAAGGCCAACAACCATTGCCAGTGACCCACCGCTAACATATACATCAAGCTATGTAATGTATGTCCACACCTAGTCATACGGTTTCGCTCGTATAGATAAGAGATCTAATAACATGATACAATGTCACACAATCACAACGATAGCATGGTGCTAGCTACCCAAACTGCATGTCATCATAATTTAACTGAAAACAAGCTGGGGCATCTTTGGTTCTCAATCTTCGATCTTATCTTCACCGACTTTCTCCGCGAACCCTAACATCCTGTCGGCACCAGTGATACCAAATAGAAAAGCACTGCCATAAACGAAAAATGTCGCCTTGCAAGCCAAATCTAGCACACCCCGAGCCCTTTCTGTGTACTTCTTAAAGCGCCTGCATGTAGAGAGGGGTAGGTCAAATGAGATCATATATATAACAACTCCTGTCAGACAAACTAACAGGAAATCAAAGAAAGAAGATGAAGTGATTTTGTATCCTACATAGGGTCAAATGGTCTTTTTTGAGTGGCTTGTGCAGAAAAATGCTTCTCAATAGCCTCCTTTTTTAGGGTTCTTCTCAATAGCCTTGTTCAACACATCATACAACTCCTCCTCCGCCTGCTGGATCAGGCGTGTAGAGTGTCCACAAGCATGCTGGAATGATACACATAGATAATAATGGTCAATGTACTTAATTTGCATCGTCGATCATTATTTAAGCACTGATTGTGACTGGTAAATAATTAAGAAAAATCATCATGTCCTGTCCGTCAATCAAAATATACGGAATGCATCCTTCATGTGTAGCAACTAGTGTCAGAATCATACTTACCGTATATAGATGGTGCTCGGTTTGGTTTGGTTGCTAATTAAGTAAGGGCCTTGTTCAGTGGATTACCTGAAATCAGTCTAGGCGGATGGATCGTTATCCAGTACTCCCTCCGTTCTAAGTTACTCGTCGCAGAAATAGATGTATCTANTTTGCATCGTCGATCATTATTTAAGCACTGATTGTGACTGGTAAATAATTAAGAAAAATCATCATGTCCTGTCCGTCAATCAAAATATACGGAATGCATCCTTCATGTGTAGCAACTAGTGTCAGAATCATACTTACCGTATATAGATGGTGCTCGGTTTGGTTTGGTTGCTAATTAAGTAAGGGCCTTGTTCAGTGGATTACCTGAAATCAGTCTAGGCGGATGGATCGTTATCCAGTACTCCCTCCGTTCTAAGTTACTCGTCGCAGAAATAGATGTATCTAGAACTAAAATACATCTAGATACATCCATATCCGCGACAAGTAATTCGGAACGGAGGGAGTAATAACTAGGAAATCAAGATTTTGCAAGTGCCTGGTTGGGCTAGTAGATTGATCTCCTGACTGTGTACATGTTGCTGTTGCACAGAATTCAATTATGCCTGGCTGTGTCCTTCATGATTTGAGATGGATGATGCGAAAAAGGATGTCGATTTTCTTTTTCTTTTTTTTTTGAAATGCGATTTTCGGTAAGATACCTCGCGGGAGACCTTGCTGGAGAGCTCGCTGGAGCGCATGAGCCTGCTTGGCACGACCGCCGCCTGCGTTCGCTGGAGCAGGGAGCCGCCGAGCCTCCTCGCCAAGCATCGAACCGCCGCCATCGTTGCCGCCCTGCCATCAATCGGTTAGGGAAGGGATTCGGATTATATGTCTGTCAAGAATCACCACCGCAGGCCGACGACCGGCGTCGGCACCCAAACCCTCAAACCCATGCACACACCATCGATCGGGTTGCAGCTGTGGAGATGTTGGTGGGTTCTGGTGAGCGTGCGTACCTTGCGGGTGTGGGCCTCAGGCCGCTAGGGTTCCTCGTTTGCCGCTTCCTTCCGCCTCCGCCGACAACAAGGAAAGAGGATACTAATCGATACCTGTTCTCTCTTCTCTCTTCTCTTCTCCTCTCCTATATATCTAAAAAAAAAGGGTAACGAACAGCGTACATGGACTCCGGCGTGGCTGAATCCTTTTCCAAAACGTATGTACGAACAGCCTTGGACGCACCTGGAGTCCGATTCCGATGACAGTATTATCTACGCACATGCATCGACACGCTTTTATTAACTCAAAATATTGCGTCAAACATATCCAAAACACCGACGCATGCCCGGTGTTGGTAACACCGCCGCGTGCCTTCGTCCACGATGTGTCCCCGGGCCTGGCAAGCCTGGTACGGCGCTTCATCAACTTCGTCTTCGTCCGTCTACGCATGTCCGGCGCTGGCAACATCGACGCATGCCTTCGTCTACGATGTGTCCCCTCGACCCCGGCGCGACGCGTCGTCAACATCATCTACTTCCTGGCGCACCACTACTTCGACACCACTGCGCCCATGACTAATTCGGCGCCTCCTTGCGGCCGCAGCTCCGACGACTTCCTCGACACCGGCTACCCTGACTCGACATCGACCACGGCATTCTTCGCACGGCTACCTCGACCACGGCTCCACCACTCATGCTCTCGGCTACATCGACACGCAGCACAAAGGGCTACTGCCTGCTTGAGCAACCTCGTCGGTCTTCACTCCAGCCACGACTCCGCGATGCATTGACCATTTCGACTGTGTGTGTG
>CAJFDF010000656.1:46000-69406 GCA_904067115.1 Aegilops sharonensis
CACTACTTCGACACCACTGCGCCCACGACTAACACGGCGCCTCCTTGCGCCCGCGGCTCCACGGCGACTTCCTCGACACCGGCTACCCCGACTCGACATCGACCACGGCATTCTTCGCATGGCTACCTCAACCACGGCTCCACCACTCACGCTATCGGCTACATCGACAAACGGCACAAAGGGCTACCGCCTGCTTGAGCAACCTCGTCGGTTTTCACTCCAGGCATGACTCCACGATGCATCGAGCGTTAGGACTGTGCGGGGGTGTCCGTCAGCTTTCCTTCGGATTCTTCTCCAGTCTCACCGTCTGCGTCGCTACCGTTGTGACTGCGGGGGGATGTTGAGTATCGTGATTATTAGAAAACACCGACGAGGTTTCTCATGCAGGCGGTAGCCCTTTGTGCTGTTTGTTGATGTAGCCGAGAGTGTGGGTGGTGGAGCCGTGGTCGAGGTAGCCGTGCGAAGAATGTTGTGGTCGATGTCGAGTCAGGGTAGCCCGTGTCGAGGAAGTCGCCGTGGAGCTGCGTCCACAAGGAGGCACCGAGTTAGTCAAGAGCGCAGTGGTGTCGAAGTAGTGGTGCGCCAGGAAGTAGATGATGTTGACGACGCGTCGCGCCGGGGTTGCCTACCCCAGGGACACATCGTAGACGAAGGCACGCGTCGGTGTTGCCAGCACCGGGCATGCGTAGGCGGACGAAGACGAAGTTGACGAAGCGCCGCACCAGGCTTGCCAGGCCCGGGGACACGTCGTGGACGAAGGCACGCGACGGTGTTGCCAGCACCGAGCATGCGTAGACTGGGACCTGCACGAGCTGTACGCCATGTCGAAGAATTCGGAGAAGCCAGCAGAGAAGGACTCGACGACGGTTGCGGCGCCAATCGGCGCGGGGCCAGTGTCGCCCGCGGGTGTCGGAGTAGATGAAGCGGTCGGGGTAGATGACGGCGACGCTGGCGACGGGCTGGTGCCGGACGAAGACGAAAAGGGTGGACGGGCAGCGGCGGCGGCTGCCGAAGAAGAGCGATGACGGTGTTAGACGGGAGAGAGGGGATTGGTGGAATAGTTCATTGTATTGCATGAGTCTCATGGCCATATATATAGGAGTACAAGGTCATCTTGGAGTACAAGTCAAGGTAGAATAAATCCTTTGTTGTCCTACGTTCCTGAATAACAATGATACTCAACATCCCCCGTAGTCACAACGGTAGAGAGGCAGACGGTGAGACTGGAAAAGATTCGGGAAGCAAGCCAACGGACACCCCCCCCCCCCAGTCGTAACGGTCGATGCCTCGCGGAAGTCGTGGTTGGAGTGGCAACCGACGAGGTTGCTCAAGCATGGCGGTACCACTTTGTGTCATTTGTCGAGGTAGTCGAGAGCGTAGGTGGCCACCGCCATGGTCGAGGTAACCGTACGAATAACACAGTGGTCAATGTCCAGTCGGGGTGGACGGTGACGAGGAATTTGCTGTGGAGCCGCGGATGCAAGGAGGCGCCAAGTTAGTCATGGGCGTAGTGGTGTCGAAGTAGTGGTGCGCCTGGAAGAAGACGGTGTTGACGACGCGTCGCGTCGGGTGTGCCAAACCCGGGGACACATCATAGACGAAGGCACGCATCGGTGTTGCCAACACAGAGCATGTGTAGACGGAAGAAGACGAAGTTGACGAAGCGCTGCACCAGGCTTGCCAGGCCCGGGGACACGTCGTGGACGAAGGCACGCATCAGTGTTGTCAGCACCGGGCATGCATAGACGAGGGACCTGCACGAGTTGTACGCCATGTTGGAGAATTCGGAGGGGCCAGGAGAGAAGAACTCGACGATGATTGCGGCGTTCATCAGCGCGCGGCCGATGTCACCAACGGTGGTCGGAGTAGACGAAGTGGTCGGGATAGATGACAGCGACACTGGCGATGGACTGGTGCTTGGACAAAGACGAAGGGGGTGGACGGGCTGCGGCGGTGGCTCCGGAGGTAGGGCGGCGGCGGCCGAAGAAAAGCGGCGGCGGCGGCCTGACGGCGGCGGCGGCGGCGGCTAGGTTAGTAGCGCGGCGGCAGTGCTAAAAGTTGGTGAGCAACCCGACAGCGTGACGAAGACCGGCGCGGACGATGGCGTTCCCGGATCAAGGGAGGAAGCGCGGCGCGGACGGTGGTGGACGGCGGGCCGCGTCTCTACGGCCCGAAGGGGCGACGCAGCGGCGGCGGGCAAGTCGGGGCGACGGTAGAAGTCCTCGGGGCGGTTACGGGAACCGCGGGCCGCGGCGCTACGGCCCGAAGGGGCGGTGCAGCGGCTGAGCGTGGGACGGTGCAACCACGGGGATGGCCTCGGGGCAGCATTAGGGACCACGTATCGCGGCATTACGGTCCGAAGGGAGAGAGGAGGTTGGTGGAATAATTCGTTGTATTACTTGAGCATCATGGGCATATATATAGAAGTATAAGGTGATCTTGAAGTACAAGTTGAGATAGAATAAATCCTACGCCGTCCTACGTTCCTAAATAACAATGATACTCAACAGACGGGGACAATGGAGACTTCATATCGGCTGTACTCTCGTGAAGCACTTCATTGCAGTGGCGGACCTAGCACAGTGGATCAGGGTAGGCCAACGGTGCAATTGTGCATTTAGATTTAGTTTTTCTTCTATTTATTCAAGACTTTTTGCTATGGTATAAATGTCCTTTCCTAATCCCCACGGCCCACCCTGTCCACCTTCTACCTCCGATGGTAGAAGTTCATAATGATGCATGGAAATTCAACGATTTCTAGAATTATAACTTATTAATCTAAAAACAAAATCTACTCCCTGCGTTCCTAAATATAAGTCTTTTTAGAGATTTCAATATAGACTACATTCAGAGCAAAATAAGTGAACCTATACTTTAAAAGGCATCTATATACATCCGAATTTACTCTCTATAGTGGAATGTCTAAAAAAAACTTATATTTAGGAATGGAGGGAGTATATGCCCAATGTTTTTTTTTTTGCATTGTATAAATATAAAAGGGGCAATGTAGTTTTACTGGATAGAAAGTTCTTTCTTTACGATGTGAGGATACTCATGATATGGATTACTCCCTCCGTCACATAATATAAGATGATATTATGGGACATGTTTTTTTTTACGATGTTTGTCCAGTGTTTTTGATGATGTTTGTCTGTGCATTCGTGTTCCAAACCACACTGTTTCTAAATCGCATCCGTGGAACGACGCAGAAGGGACCGCTCGATCACTAGCTTGTTACGGTTAGTCCATAGAGTCCACACAAGAACTCCAATGCCCAGCCACCTAATGTGGTGGGAACCGCTGAGCTAGCTTCTAGTTCTTCAAATCGGCCCGGAAAAATCCGTGTGGCACCACCCACCGCACACCACCTCACTGAAGCAAATCCATAGGAATTGAGCTGTAATACATGAGAAGAAAATATGGTTGGAGTCCTCGGTCACCTCGCAGAGCGGGCAGAAGCCATCCCCAAGTCCATGGCGCTTCAGGACCGCCACCCCCGAGGTGACCCTACCTCGGATCCAGATCCAAAGGAAGATTTGAATTTTCTGGGGAAACCTAATCGACAATAGCGTGCCATGAGGGGTGACGGCGCTAGCGAAGGGAAATTTACTTGTTTCATTGTTTTTTCCATTACATGGTTTCTCTACTTTTTCATTCTAGATTTCAGTACTATTTCATTCATGTTCCATTTATATTTTTGAAGCTTTCAAATAAGTTTCATATCATTTTGTCAAATTATCTTTCATGGTTGGACTGGGCACTAATAGTGTTCCCTTCACATAGTTTCTATACTATATCAATTCCATATCATCACAAATTTACATGTTTTCGTTACTTATTCATGCACCCCCCCTTTGTATGTTTTCATTCCACACCTCATCCATGTATCATCTTGGATTTTATATAAGTTTTATTATGGGTTATTACAATTACTTTTGCATGTCTTTATTATAGGTTCCCTCCTGTTTCATCGTCGTATCATCTCACATTTCATATAAGTTTGATTATCGTATCAATTTTGAATTTAAACTTGGTCAGAACATGTTCAAGTTTGATCTTGTTTTAAAGATATAAATGTCAGGAACACGAATCTGCAAACGGTTTCTAAATCGGATCATTGGTTCAAAAGTTAAAAGTGTTACAAATTTTAGATTCCGACTAATAGCATGTGTGGATGGGCCATGGGATGAAAGAATAAGACTAGCCACAGTGGGAGTAACTTCAGCAGTAACATCAAGTCCAACTCAGCAAATTTGCTTATGTGGCAAAGAATTAATGAGGAGAGAGATAGTAGTAGTAACTTAGCTAGTTACTGTAACATCACATGTCCCAATACAATATGAGTCTATAACATAATAAATGAAGCTCTNGTGGGAACCGCTGAGCTAGCTTCTAGTTCTTCAAATCGGCCCGGAAAAATCCGTGTGGCACCACCCACCGCACACCACCTCACTGAAGCAAATCCATAGGAATTGAGCTGTAATACATGAGAAGAAAATATGGTTGGAGTCCTCGGTCACCTCGCAGAGCGGGCAGAAGCCATCCCCAAGTCCATGGCGCTTCAGGACCGCCACCCCCGAGGTGACCCTACCTCGGATCCAGATCCAAAGGAAGATTTGAATTTTCTGGGGAAACCTAATCGACAATAGCGTGCCATGAGGGGTGACGGCGCTAGCGAAGGGAAATTTACTTGTTTCATTGTTTTTTCCATTACATGGTTTCTCTACTTTTTCATTCTAGATTTCAGTACTATTTCATTCATGTTCCATTTATATTTTTGAAGCTTTCAAATAAGTTTCATATCATTTTGTCAAATTATCTTTCATGGTTGGACTGGGCACTAATAGTGTTCCCTTCACATAGTTTCTATACTATATCAATTCCATATCATCACAAATTTACATGTTTTCGTTACTTATTCATGCACCCCCCCTTTGTATGTTTTCATTCCACACCTCATCCATGTATCATCTTGGATTTTATATAAGTTTTATTATGGGTTATTACAATTACTTTTGCATGTCTTTATTATAGGTTCCCTCCTGTTTCATCGTCGTATCATCTCACATTTCATATAAGTTTGATTATCGTATCAATTTTGAATTTAAACTTGGTCAGAACATGTTCAAGTTTGATCTTGTTTTAAAGATATAAATGTCAGGAACACGAATCTGCAAACGGTTTCTAAATCGGATCATTGGTTCAAAAGTTAAAAGTGTTACAAATTTTAGATTCCGACTAATAGCATGTGTGGATGGGCCATGGGATGAAAGAATAAGACTAGCCACAGTGGGAGTAACTTCAGCAGTAACATCAAGTCCAACTCAGCAAATTTGCTTATGTGGCAAAGAATTAATGAGGAGAGAGATAGTAGTAGTAACTTAGCTAGTTACTGTAACATCACATGTCCCAATACAATATGAGTCTATAACATAATAAATGAAGCTCTCCATGTTACCACACTTATGTTACTACCCACTATGAAGGTAGTAATATAGTCTAAGAATATGTGTATGTTACTGGTGTATGTTACTCTCCATTGTGGCCAGTCTAAGTCATCTTACGAAAACCAAATAATCCCAAAACACTTAGGCGCGGTAGCTCTTATCTCGTTTCCTGTTTCATGACATATCAACCAATTAGAGATGCGGGTCATGCATGCTTTAAATGATTTGAGACTACCAAACACGACATGCATTGGTTAGTTCGTTGCATGCATTGTTATTAATTAGCAAAAACACATTAAGTTCTCTCATTTTCCCCTCCACCTTGGTCACGTTGCGCAACGTAAGATGACTTACACACCTAGACGGAGGGAGTAGCTTATGTTCTTGCCCATTGTGACCAGCCTAAATGCCGGTTTTAGACTAGCCACATTGAGAGTAACTTCGGCAGTAACATCAAGTCCAACTCAGCAAATTTGCTTATGTGACAATGAGTTAATGAGGAGTGAGGTAGTTTGAGTAACTTAGCTAGTTACTGTAACATCACATGTCCCAATGCAATATGAGTCTATTCTATAACCTAATAAATGAAGCTTTGCATGTTACCGTACTTATGTTACTAACCATTATGGAGGTAGTAACATAGTTTAGGGATATGTGTATGTTACTAGTGTATGTTACTCTCCATTGTGGCTAGTCTAAAATAGTCTTAGTGCAATAAATGTCTGCCCCAAAACAAAATCGGTAGAGTACTCATACGCAAATTGTGTACATGCACACACGGCGAGCATGCAGGGCCCCGGTAGAAACTGGTTCCGCTAGAATTTCATATGGCCTACTAGTAGTAGCAATCGATGTGGATATCATACTTGTCCCTTTTATTCCTGAATGCGCGACGAGTTTCGACAATCTGTCTCTTGATACAATTATCATCTCTAACATTGAGAGGCTCTAAGATAAGGTGGGTCCTTTTTTAAGTTGAACTTGTTTAATTACTAGTCTCCCCATGTTTTTGAACATGTTTGTAATAGAGTGCTATATGAGTGACCTCATGTTGATAAAAAGAACGTGCAAAATGAATAGATCAAGAAAAGGCAAATCATAGGGCGGTCATGAAGTGAAAGGATCTATACAAGGCATCACACAATTACTTTTCAGAGTGAAACTTCCAAGTTTTTTTGACATGGTGAAACTTCTAAGTTGATCGCTACCACTTTGCATCAAAAGCACTAGACAGAAGCCAATAAAACCAACACCAAGTGACCATACAAGCTACGCAAGTATGTTTGTCAAGCTACGGTATCATTCACACATGAAGGCAATGTGCCCGAAAAGACATACTATATAGAGATATAATAACATGATACCATGTCACACAATATCACAATGTATGATAGCACAGTGCAAGCTAGCCAAACTTCGGAGGCCATCATTGGTTCTCCTTTTCTTTATCTTGTCTTCTCTGGTTTTCCTTGGTAGCAGCCAAACAACTCAAAGATAAGAGAAGTAATCAGACTGAAGCAAAACAACGCCTTGGCAGCTCCACGGACCACAGCCTTAGCCGCATTTCCATAGGCCTTCACATACCTGCAGGTAGAGAGAGGTAGGTCAAATAAGATATCTGTATCAACTCCTGTCAAGCAAACAAACAAACAGGAAATTAAAGAAGAAATCGATCAATTATTGTATCTGAATGCGTCTTGTATATTGTACGTACAACTCAGGATGTGTTTGTTTCGTCAAATCCCGCCCGTCACCTGTTTACGGTGTAAAGGGATACCGTTACATGCGTTTGGTGAGACACCTCTGTAATCAGGTCCCTCTGTAATCAGTTCCGGGCCAGCTATCAATCGATAACCCCCACCCCCCACTGGTAAAGGTTTCCTTACCGCTCCCGACTCAGCTCCTTCCCCACGACTAACTCCTCCCCTGGATCTCGCCGCGCCGCCGCCTCCCTTCGAGCCCCGCGCCGCCACGCCGCCGCCTCCCCTCGAGTCCAGCGACTCCGCGCCGCCACCTCCCCTCGACCCCCTTCGGTCCTCTCCTCCTGGTCCAGCCGCCGGGATCGACCTTGTCACATCAGTCGCCGGGAACGACCTCGCCAGCCGCCTCAGACGCCGATGAGGGTGGACCATTGAAGCCGCCTACGAGGAGCAGCAAGGCCAATCTGCCCATATCCGGATCGATCTCCCTCCATCAACCTCCTACTGCAGATCTCAAGGTTAGGGTTACTAATCCATCTGTTCTTGATCTTCAAGTACAGAAATATGTGTTCTTGATCTGTTATAGGTTGATGTCTAGCACATATTTCCATCCCGTAGCTTCACCCATCACCATCACTCCATCAGAGAGCTGTGTTTTTTCCATCCCGTAGCTTCACCCATCACCATCAAAGAGTTGGTTGTCTGTGTAGCCAATTTCCCATCATCTATCATGTATTGAGTGCGCGACTAGAACCGGAAGCCCACTGACTTGAGACTATTCAATCCAGAATGTTATTAATCTCTAGTCTGCGATTTGTTCGTCTATATGCGCCGATTGCTTTTATTAGTGGATGACTAATGGAGTATAATTGGTGCTCTGTCCTTTCTATTTTTGTGATGTGTTCTTGATCTGTCTAGTTAGGTAACTAGGCAAATAGATGAATTAGGTTGGCTGATCACGAAAAGGAAGGAAGGTGTCTTGTTCGATGCATGTTCCTGTTGTAAATTGGACCATCTTCTTTAGCTTTCTGATGTGAAGGAATATCCTGATACTTGGAACTTTGCATGACCAATAGATCGACGATGATATCCACATGCATATCAACTAGATATTGGTTGACTGTTCCTCTAGTTTTCTGATATGCAATTTTCCTATCCATATGCAGCAGTTGTATTTGTATATGACTTAGTTAGGCTTCTGATGTGCAAGTTTTTTTGAATCCATTGTACCTTTGCATGACAAATGCATGTGCAGGTTTTTTCGTCATCCTAAAATCTATCCAGTTTCTTGTTTTGTACTATCACCAATTTTTAAGAAAGAAAGTCATACCAACCTTAAATAGGTATATTTTCCTTATGCAGTTATGGCTCGTCTTCCTTTAACTGCGAGGCGTGGAAGGAGAAATGCAATATTTTTGAATCTGACCACTTCCATTATGCTTGTATACTATTATGTGTGGTTCATGTTTGCATTAGCTTATAGGAGAAAATGTTGGCAAATAGAAAGGAGAATTAAAATTAGAGAGTTAAGGGGAGAGAACTTGTATCGACTAATTGGTGAGAGCGATGCTATGTGTATAAGTCAACTTCGTATGGATAGGAGAACATTTCATATATTATGTGAGATGGTGAGAGATGTTGGTGGTCTAAAGGGTACAAGGAACACATCATTAGAGGAGATAGTGGCATCATTCTTGTATGTGTTATCACACCATCTCAAAAATAGGACAGTAGGAAAATTCTTCTATCGAAGCCCTGAGCCAATTAGTAGAAACTTCAACGCTTGTCTTCTAGCTGTCTTGAAGCTGCACCATGTGCTACTTAAGAAGCCTGAACCTATACCCGAGGATTGCACCGATGATAAGTGGAAGTATTTCAAGGTAAATAGCTACTAATAAAAAATGTTATTCACTAGATGATCTCAATAGTGGTAGAAGATGCTAATATTTGCACATTGCTCTTTATGTTGTAGAATTGCCTTGGAGCATTAGATGGCACACACATAGGCGTAACAGTCCCAGCTAATTTGAAAGGAAGGTATCGATCAAGGTTGGGTGATATAGATACAAATGTGTTAGGTGTATGTGCACCTGACATGCAATTCATCTACATATTACCCGGTTGGGAAGGTTCTGCACATGATGGTCGGGTTCTTAGGGATGCCATCGCACGGCCAAATGGGTTGCGTGTCCCCGAAGGCCAATATTATCTTGTCGATGCTGGCTACACAAACGCAAAAGGATTTTTAGCTCCATATCGAGGTCAAAGGTATCACTTGGGTGGTTGGACACCACAAAATCCACCTCGTAGCGCAGAAGAATATCTCAACATGCGCCATGCTAGAGCCCGAAATATAGTAGAAAGGTGCTTTGGAAGGCTGAAGGGTCGGTGGGGGATTTTGAGGTCTCCTTCCTTTTTTCCCATGAAGACTCAATGTCGAATCATCATGGCATGTGCACTCTTGCATAATCTTATATTGCAAAAGATGTCTGTCGACCCACTTGATATCAACGAGCCAATAATACAAGAAACATTAGAAGACATGGAGGAAGAATTGGAACAACCAGAATTCATCACTTCTATCTCAACTTCGAATGAGTGGACAAATTTTCGGAATGAACTTGCTCAGGGCATGTATAATAGACATAGGGCTGCTAGGGCGCATTGAGGTATAAGTTATTTCTATTTGTTCCCTTCTATATATATTTCCATCTCATTTACATTTGTTTCCTTTCAATTATATTTGCAAGCTACAATTGCATCTCGTTTGCATTTGTTCTCTTTCATATATATTTGCCATCTCATNGAATTGGAACAACCAGAATTCATCACTTCTATCTCAACTTCGAATGAGTGGACAAATTTTCGGAATGAACTTGCTCAGGGCATGTATAATAGACATAGGGCTGCTAGGGCGCATTGAGGTATAAGTTATTTCTATTTGTTCCCTTCTATATATATTTCCATCTCATTTACATTTGTTTCCTTTCAATTATATTTGCAAGCTACAATTGCATCTCGTTTGCATTTGTTCTCTTTCATATATATTTGCCATCTCATTTGTACCCATTCTTGCTTGTGCAGATATGGACCGTGTGGATAGCTCGAGCACGTCTCGTGGAAGAGGCAAGAATAAAAGGAATTGGTCTTCCGATGAGGACGATGAGCTTATTAAAGCTTTGTATGAGTTATCTTTGGACCCGAGGTGGAAAGCTGATGGTGCCTTCAAGGGTGGATACCTGGGGATATTGGAAAAGCATCTTGCTGAAAAGTGTCCAGGCCGTGGTATCACTGCATCTCCGCACATTGAATCAAGAGTGAGGCACTTCAGGAAGAAATTTGGTGCCGTTGAAGTAATGCTATCCAAAAGTGGTTTCACATGGGATGGAAGTCGAAAGATGATTCAGTGCGAGAAGGCACAATATGAAGCTCATTGTCAGGTAGATCACTTGAACCNGGATACCTGGGGATATTGGAAAAGCATCTTGCTGAAAAGTGTCCAGGCCGTGGTATCACTGCATCTCCGCACATTGAATCAAGAGTGAGGCACTTCAGGAAGAAATTTGGTGCCGTTGAAGTAATGCTATCCAAAAGTGGTTTCACATGGGATGGAAGTCGAAAGATGATTCAGTGCGAGAAGGCACAATATGAAGCTCATTGTCAGGTAGATCACTTGAACGACTAAAACTGAATTCCTTAGTAATGCTTTGTGCTGAATTTCCTTGCTATTGTACCTTGGTTACCTGTTATTGTAGTGTTTTCTCTTCAGTATTTTTTGTATTTGGATCATACCTTGCTGCCTTGTTAGTGCTACTATTCCTAAGATATTCAGAAAGTAGTACCGTTTCTATCCCTTGTTATTGTCCTTGCTATCGAAAACCAACTTTCTTCTTTTGTAAAAAAACATGTAGATTCACAAGGAGGCTAAGGGATTGTATGGTGTATCATTTCCATACTTTGAACAATTGGCTGCTATCTATGGCGAAGACATTGCAACAGGAGAAAGTGCGGAAGGCTTTGGAGAGGCAGTGGGAAACTTGGAGAAGGAAATTGCTATGGAGGAAGAAGAAAATGAGGAAGAGGACATGATCTCAACAGGAACAGCTCGACGGTCCATTGACACTTGCTCTATTGATACAACTAGTTCGAAGAGGCAGAAAAAGGAGCCAAGGCCAAAGAGGGCGACGGGACCAAGCGATCCATTTGCAGCCATGCTTCAAGATGTTAATAGCCAGCTGAACAGCGTGACACAACATGTGGGTGCAATGACAACATCATTTACAGCAGCGAGAAGCAGCACAAGAAGACCCTCAACAGAAATCAAGAGAAAATGCAATTAGTGAATTGTCTAGGCTTGCATTTACTGGGAGCGAGATCGTTGAAGCTGCAACTATATTCGCTAAAGCTCCAGAGCACATGAACATGATGCTTGTGCTTCCAGGCATTCTGAGGAGGGACTTCGTCCTGAAAATGTTGTCCGGTATCTCTTTTACACATGAACCTATTGTGTATATCATTTCCCGATTTTTTTTTGTTTTCTCTTAGCTACTGTAAATTGTCATTGCTAATGTTAATGGAACCCAGGAATGCGTTCTGGGTGTAAAAGAACATGATTGTATGCCTTGTTGTTACAGTACTAGTGTTTGCAAATTTAAGTATCATTGATATATGTCTAGTAATATTTGCCCATGTTCACCCTGAAAACATCTGATTATTGGCTACTGATTGGCAGATGAGAGGAAGAAAGGTTGATGGGAAAGGAATATGTTTTTTTCCAACAGCGGCGTCATGATTGGTGTGTAAAAAGCCCCCTCCTTTTCCTTATTGTTAACTTTGTAAATGTGTTGAATGCATGGTAGAGATCCCCTCTTGTATATGCCTACCATTTGCAATCTCTACTTCACTAGTTGCTTGTCGAAAGCGCCACCTCTTTTGAATCGGTTCATTTGAATAAGCTCATCTAATGCAAGGAACAAAAGAAACTAGTCATCCTAATACTGGTATATACAAGAGTGACTCCTGAAAGCCTTGTATGAGTTTGTACTGGAATATTCAGAATTAAGTTGTTCAATGAACAAAAGAGTCTTCCTAGTTTATTCTACCAGCAAATGTGAGCTAGTAGGCTTGGTCAAGTAATTTTGCAATTGAACAACAAAATAATGTATAGTTAAACTTGTTATTACCGGTTGTCGCTTGTGTTTCTTTATTTCTCATTTTATCTCTTTCTTATTCGCAGATGATGAGAACATAAGCAAGTTTGAGTAGAAGAGAAGATAAATGTTGTGGCAGATGAAGATCGAGGAAAAGCTACTTTGCAAGATTCCGAATCGTCCCAAGCTACCTTTCTATTTGTCGTATAAAAACAATTTTAGGACTAATTATGAAGTTTATTTTGAAGTGTAGTAGAATTCCGAGTTTGTATCCAGAGGTTAATATGCATTTTAAAAATGTTTAATGTTGTTAAAGTGGTGCCAAATTCTGGTTAAAAGATATCTTTGCTTTGGATGCATGCAAAAAAAAATCTAACTTATTTGTTTGTTTGATGAATTTGAAGCTATGCTGGTGAAGCACTAGCAAGTTGCATGTGAAGCTGTGCTGATGTATTCATATTACTTTGCTTCTTGTGCTCTGTATGTGGAATTCTCGAGAGAGCTTGCTGATGTATTTGTATTACTGTGCCAAGACAAACATTGTTAAGGGATCTGTTGCCTTTACATAGCTGAACCAAACGAAATGTGGTTTTTCCAGTCCGGAGCTGTTACACTATGTAATCTGTTTCCCTTTCCCTTTACNACCATTTGCAATCTCTACTTCACTAGTTGCTTGTTGAAAGCGCCACCTCTTTTGAATCGGTTCATTTGAATAAGCTCATCTAATGCAAGGAACAAAAGAAACTAGTCGTCCTAATACTGGTATATACAAGAGTGACTCCTGAAAGCCTTGTATGAGTTTGTACTGGAATATTCAGAATTAAGTTGTTCAATGAACAAAAGAGTCTTCCTAGTTTATTCTACCAGCAAATGTGAGCTATGTGTAGGCTTGGTCAAGTAATTTTGCAATTGAACAACAAAATAATTTCTAGTTAAACTTGTTATTACCGGTTGTCGCTTGTGTTTCTTTATTTCTCATTTTATCTCTTGCTTATTCGCAGATGATGAGAACATAAGCAAGTTTGAGTAGAAGAGATGATAAATGTTGTGGCAGATGAAGATCGATGGAAAAGCTACTTTGCAAGATTCTGAATCGTCCCAAGCTACCTTTCTATTTGTCGTATAAAAACAATTTTAGGGACTAATTATGAAGTTTATTTTGAAGTGTAGTAGAATTCCGAGTTTGTATCCAGAGGTTAATATGCATTTTAAAAATGTTTAATGTTGTTAAAGTGGTGCCAAATTCTGGTTAAAAGATATCTTTGCTTTGGATGCATGCAAAAAAAAATCTAACTTATTTGTTTGTTTGATGAATTTGAAGCTATGCTGGTGAAGCACTAGCAAGTTGCATGTGAAGCTGTGCTGATGTATTCATATTACTTTGCTTCTTGTGCTCTGTATGTGGAATTCTCGAGAGAGCTTGCTGATGTATTTGTATTACTGTGCCAAGACAAACATTGTTAAGGGATCTGTTGCCTTTACATAGCTGAATCAAACGAAATGTGGTTTTTCCAGTCCGGAGCTGTTACACTATGTAATCTGTTTCCCTTTCCCTTTACTTTACCACTCGTGTAAACAAATACCTCCTCAGTGTGACCAGAACTGCACAGCTCGCCTACGACAAGGGGCACGAGGCGGCAGAGTCTTGGATTTGCCCGCCGCTTCAGCGGTGACGGCTTCCAATGCCCAACGTTCAGCCATAGTCCTCTCGGAGCGGCTATAGTTGGCCAACCGATCTGCATCACTATTCTGACTATGATGAATTTTCTGAGGTAAAAACTCCCTATTACTCATTAGTTCTTTGACCCCAAGGACTAAGTGACCATAAGCTGATCTAATTAGACAATTGCTAGACAACATTGAAAGAGCTTCAGATGAGTCCGACTGTACTACCACCGGGAGCAATGTATGTTGGATAGCCAAAGCCATACCTTGCATGAGGGCATGAATCTCCGCTTCCAGTGCGTCATTACAGTTGAAAATATTTTGTTGGGAGACCTTCTACGTACCTCTTCTTCTTCTTTATTTTTTCCGCAACAAATCTTTTGTTGGAAAACCTTGTATTTCTGCAACGAGATCTTTGTTGCGTGACCTTTGTTGACCACTTTGTACTGCAATTTTTGCAATAGAACTCGTGTTATAACAAGCCTTTTGCAGCATGGGACATGTTGGTAAGAGCATTCTAGTGGTAGTTGTGTGCAGCTCGCCGGAGAAGCTCGTCGACGTGCTTGTCGGCGCCTAGCGGCGGTCACAGCAGCACCAGGAGACGACAACTCGACGGGGGAACTCGGTCTCCCTGTCTGCCAGCCTGGCACCAGCGTGCGTTAGAGAAACTTGTCGGCGTGCTATAGTCGATGGCGAGCGATCGATGGCGGTTCTCTCAAGGATCTAGATCCTGCAACTGAGCCGCTGTTGTGATGATAGTGATTGCAACAACAATGTGCTAGTTGCAAAATTTGTGGTGACCATGAGGCACGTGGCGTGCAGAGAAGGGGGCGGACGCCAGCTTGCGATCCACCGAGTGATTTATAACGTTTTCAGGCAGAAAAAACATGTTTAGTTTCTGCCAAAGGAAAAAAAAAAGATAACTAGAGTTAACTACCGATTCGTGTTGTCAGCGGAGGCGGAAGGAAAACGAACTAGAAACCCTAGCCGCCTGAGAGGAACGCCCGATCCGCAACGTCAGCGGGACTTGTCATCCTAATCCCTAACCAATTGTTCGCCGGCCGGTGACGATCGGATGGGGGCGGTTCGGTGCGCGGCGAGGAGGCTCGGTGGCTCCCTGCTCCAGCGGACGCAGGCGGCGGTCGCCGAGGAGGGACGCCTGCTCACGCCAAGCAAGGTCATGCGCTCCCGTCAGCTCTCCGGCGAGGTCTCCAGCCAGGTATCTTTAACCAAAATTGACATGTTTAAATTTTCTAATGATTTATATGTATCTCACGACATCAAGGATACTTAACCTGACCTGAACCTGTACATCCTGGCGTACTTCTGCTTATCGTTTAAGCAACTTATTTTCCTGGTTGATCTGAGAATTGACTTTTTACTCGTCGCTGCTGGCCTGCTCCAGCGATCGCAGGTGGCGGAGCGACTCCTCCTCGAGCCAGGCTGGCTCATGCGCTACCGCCAGCACGCCAGCGAGGTATCTAAACCCGAATTGACATCTTTTATCATCCGAAAATTGAATTTAGTGCAATGGAAACAACAACATGCTTTTTAATCTGACTTGAAGCTGCACTGCTGTACTAATAACAACAGGACTGGATGCAAATCATATCATTAAGCAACCTTTTTTCCCTGGTTGATCCGAGATTATGACTTTTTGCTCATCCCTTTAGCAAATAATTAGTTCCAGCTCATCTTCTGCTTCATGCACGCTAGTACTCCAGTATGATCCTGTGGCTAGTTGATACACATGCACCATGCATTCTGTACATATCGAACTGACAGACAAGACAATACCCTTCTTAATTATTTACCAGTTGCAGTCAGTGCTTACTTCATGATTGATGTTGCAAAGTAAGTACAGTGACCATTATCTATGTGTATTAATCCAGATCCCCAAGAAGAAGAAGCTGTCTGCCTTGGAATCTGAGTTCCTGTGGACACAGGAGACGCTTAATGCCTCGTGTGATAGGTTGGAGGAGCTTCAAAGGGAAACAGCACCAGATGCCTTTAAGTTGTATGTACAAATATACAAGATGCATGCAGATACTATACTTGATTGATTCCTTCCTTAATTTCCTTTTTGTTTGTTTGCTTGACAGGAGTTGATACATAGTATAATCTTATTTGACCTACCTCTCTCTACCTGCAGGGGCGTGAAGGCCTATGGAGGTGCGTTTAAGGCTGTGGTCAGTGGGAGTGTCAAGGCGTTGTTTTGCTTCAGTCTGATTACTTCTCTTATTTTTGGTGGCAACGAGGTGGAACACCAGGCTGCTACCAAGGAAAACCAGAGAAGACAAGATAAAGAAAAGGAGAACCAATGATGGCCTCTGCAGTTTGGCTAGCTAGCACTGTGCTATCTGATTTTTTGTACACGTATTGTTGATGCACTGTTCACTGATGTCGTGGTGTAGAGATGGACAGTCGATAAAGAATTATTCCCACCGGTTACTGTTCTTGCAAATATACTGTCCCGGTCTACTGTTTGGTGCGTCGACAGCAACATCACCTGAAAGAATCGGGAGGCGATCGTGATGGCTCTGCATCAGTATGCCGACGGAGAGAAATGATGTGTTAAACAAAACCTAAATCATAATCCTTTATACAAGGACGCGGGGGTGAAGGAGGGGGTGAGAAATGATGTGTACGAGAAATCCCAGCATTTTAATATTATATGCGCATTTTTTCGGCGGAACAGAGGGCAATGTTTAATAGTATGTACATACGGATTCCTCTGCGTATGAATAGTACTATAAAAAATAAGTTATTATTACCTCAGTTCCTAAATATAAGTCTGTTTATAGATTTCACTATGGACTACATACAAAGCAAAATGAGTGAATCTACACCCTAAATACTCCCTCCGTTCTCAAATATAAGTGTTTTCTAGAGATTCCAACAAGTAACTGCATATGGAGCAAAATCATTGAATCTACACTCTAAAATATATCTACATACATCCGTATGTTGTAGTCCATTTGAAATGTCTAAAAAGATTTATATTTAGGAACGGAGAGAGTATATATCTAGTTTCTGTCAAAGGAAAAAGACTTATATTTAGGAACGAAGGTAATAGTAACTTATCTTTTTATTGACTGGTTTAAAATATGGGAAAAACTTACCTTCTGCCGGCCCATCTCGCGCCCACGTCTGTCAGCTCAGTGTCGGTCGGATCGCCTTTTGATCCAACGGTCGATAGCACCCCACACCCACGTGCACGGGTCTGCAGCTCAGCTGCTGTTTCAGAAACGCTTTCTGGAACTGAGAGCGTGTTTCAAAGCTTTCTGGTGGTTAGAGCCAGCAGCGGAGAGGCGGAGCACCGTGCGGCAGGGACAGTGGCGGCGGCTGGGTGGTCGATGGCGGCTAGGCAACTGCGGCAACATAGCCGTGCTGGACGACGACGACGCGATCTGAGGTCGCTGACGGCTGCACAAGCAGCAGGTGTGCATCCTTTCCCCACTAGATCCACAGATTTTCCCCCATTCCTGCATGGTCGAATTAAGGGAGGGATGCGATGGTGGACGGTGGCGGTGGTGGTGCCCTGTCATGTTGGTGGGCGGTGGTGGTGGTGCCCCGTCGCGTTGGTGGGCGGTGGTGGTTGTGCCTCGTCGCGTTGGTGTGCTCCCCCATAGTGGCGTGCTTCTACAACAGCAGGGGCAGTCGTACTACTGCTCTGTTGCGGTTGGCAGTGGCACGCTCGACGCAGGCAATGACGAGGGTGTTTTTGCACATTTTTTCCATTTGCAAAATTTTTCACAACATTACCTATGTTGCAAAACTTCTTTCACAACATCATCGTTGTTGCAGAAAGAAAGAAAGACGGAAAAAATTCTGCAACACGACCTATGTTGCGTAAAAAACTTCTGCATCACGACCTATGTTGAAAAAAATCCGGAACAAAACCTATGTTGCAAAAAAATAATCTGCAACACAACCTCTATGGAAATGTTGTTTGTGCAACAAGGTCTTTGTAGCAAAGGTAGAAGAGCACGTTTAGCAACTAGATTGTGTTTAATCTGACGGCTTGCAAGGTGGCGGATCTTTTAAAAAGATCAGCCGGCCGACGCGTAGCAGCCTCCTTAAGGTCTTTGGGCCAAAGAAAAAAAAACAAAGAAGAGCAAGTTAACTACCAATTCGTGTTGTCCGCGGAGGCGGATAGAAAGCGAACGAGCAACCCTAGCCGCCTGAGAGGAACGCCCCGATCCGCAACGTAAGCGGGACTTGTCATCCTAATCCCTAACCAATTGTTCGCAGGCCGGCGACGATGGGGGCGGTTCGGTGCGTAGCGAGGAGGCTCGGTGGCTCCCTGCTCCAGCCACTAGTAGAAAAAGGGTCAAATGTGAAGCACAATAGTGCCGGTTAGAATTTCAGCCGGCACTAATGTGTACACTAGTGCCGGTTTGCGGCGGCGATCAATAGCACCGGTTCGTGGCGAACCTTTAGTACCGGTTCATGCCATGAACCGGTACTAAAGAGGTTGTGTCAGCCTGCGGTCAAGCTATGGCCCCACCATCACCATTTAGTGCCGGTTCGTACCACGAACAGGTACTAATGAGGTTATGGCAAGCTGTTTTTAGTCCCACCTCGCTCCCCTAACAAGCCTTTTACCACCTTAAATATGTTATTTCTCAAACTATCACAAGCACTTGGTCTTCATTGAACTCTATGTGTGGAATTTGCGGCCGCAATATAAGTCTTCATCGGTTTATAAATCATTGATGACTCATATTGACAATTCAGATTGTACACACAAAGATCATTGATGATCAAAGTATTTTTGATGTTATAAGATCATATTGACCATTCAAAGCGACGCCATCAACTTTCAACCGTTTATGCCTTCATTTGCTATTTTTCATGCATTTAATGATTTATTTTGAGAACTAAATGACCTGGAAATTGAAAAGCACTACAAATGAACTCTGAAAAAGTTGAAACTTGGCATGGTATCATCATTTTACCCACATATAATGTTCAAAAAAGTAGAGAGGGTTACGGCAAAAACTTGATGCACTTCGTTTACAAACTGGACAATCTCTTTCGAAGTATTCAGGTTTATGACGAAATTAAACTCATCTGTTACAAAGGCATTTCATTTTTTTAAACTTATTACAAGTCCAAACTTTTTGTGCATTCAGTATGCACTATTCAACTGCTAGGCGGGAGGCTCTTAAGTACCGGTTCCAACTGCTAGGCGGGAGGAGCTCTTTAGTACCGGTTCCAACTGCTAGGTGGGAGGAGCTCTTTAGTACCGGTTCGTGGCGAACCTTTAGCACTGATTCGTGCCACGAACTGGTACTAATGAGGTTGTGTCAGGTAAGGCTAGGGCCCCACGAGCACCTTTAGTACCGGTTCATGGATGAAACAGACGTAAGCTGCTTTTTAGTCCCACCTCGCGAAGTGAAAGGGACTAGGAGCGGTTTATAAGCCCTGGGTGCAGAGACGATGAAGAAGAGGCTCAATGCTCACGTTCCTTCGCTTCAAGCCTTCAGGAATACGGTAGACTGCACGGAGCTATGCGCAGTGCAGTTTACACTATTCCGAAGGGCTTGAAGCAAATTAACGAGCATTGCACCACTTTTTTATTTTTAATAACTTATTACAACTCCAGACTTCTTCTGTTATGGCAAAAACTAATTGCACGTCGACATTTCTTTTTTTAAGTTATAACTCCAGACTTTGACCATCAAGTTTTGCAGAAAAGAAGAAAAACTATAGCTGAAAAGAAAAAAACTATATAAAAAAACTACTCAGAAATAAATAGAAAAAAATAAATATAGCAGAAAAGAAAAAACTACTCAGAAATAAATAGAAGAAAAAATAAAGCAGAAAAAAAAATATTTGCTATTTTTCAATCATTTACAAAATGACCGTGAAATTGAAAATCACTACAAAATGAACTCTGGAAATGTTGAATTTTGGCAAACTAGATGAAAAACTACTCACAAATAAATAGAAGAAAATAAATATAACGGAAAAGAAAAAACTATGAAAAAACTACGCAGAAATAAATAGAAGAAAATAAAGCAGAAAAGAAAAAAATATAAAAAAATTGGGGCGCTGCCCTGTGGGCCTGATAGGCCACAGGTGTGTAATTACAGGCCTTAAGGGCCCAGCAGACTCACAGGGCAGCGCGCAGAGTTTAGACCCACAAGCCTGCTATATAGAGGAGTTCGAAGGGGTAGCCGCGGCTGGGTTTATAAACCAGTGCGGCTGCCCTTCGCCCGGCGAGGTGGGACTAAACTTTGGGGTGGCAGCGCGAGGCCTTTAGTACCGGTTGGAGCCACCAACCGGTACTAAAGACCACCCTTTAGTACCGGTTGGAGGCTCCAACCGGTATTAAAGGCCTCGTCTTCCCGCCTCTTCGCCTGGCCAAAGTTGGCCTTTAGTACCGGTTGGTGGCTCCAACCGGCACTAAAGGCCTCTCCTATANGCGGCTGCCCTTCGCCCGGCGAGGTGGGACTAAACTTTGGGGTGGCAGCGCGAGGCCTTTAGTACCGGTTGGAGCCACCAACCGGTACTAAAGACCACCCTTTAGTACCGGTTGGAGGCTCCAACCGGTATTAAAGGCCTCGTCTTCCCGCCTCTTCGCCTGGCCAAAGTTGGCCTTTAGTACCGGTTGGTGGCTCCAACCGGCACTAAAGGCCTCTCCTATATATACAACACTTACGAAAAATTCAGTTACATCTCCTACTTCTTCGCGTCTCCTCGCGCGTCGCCGCTCTCGCCGCGCCCGTCGCCCGCTGCCCGCCGCCCGCGCGCTACCCGTCGCCCCGCCGCCCGTCGTAGCCCGTCGCCCGTCGCCCCGCCGCCGCCCGTCGTCGCCCGCCGCCCGTCGTCGCCCGCGCATTGTACGTATACGTACACACATACATACACATATATATACACACACATACACATGTACACACACATACACACACACATACACACATACACACACACACACATACACACACATATTTTTTTACTTATTTTCTGTTTTCTGTTTTTTAGAAAATTTAATTAGATATTAATTAGCTAGGTATGTGAGATTTGAACTTGTTGAATAATTAATATAACTAGTTTATTTTTAGGTATTTGAGATTTGAACTAGTTGAATAATTAATATAACTAGTTTATTTTTAGTAAGAAAATTGTCGTATCTGAGATTTGATGATCTAATTAAAATATTATTTGTTAATGAGTTTTCTGTTTATTTAATGTTTTTATATATTTTGAGTTTATATAAATGTTAGATTAATGTCCAATGTTAGATGAATTAGATAGAAAAGTTAAATATATAGTAATGTCAATTGTTAGAGATAAATATATATAGTTAGATATATACTTGAATTGGCTACATATTAATTAATGTTAGATAGTAATAAGTGTTTAATGTTTCACCTATATGAACATATAGGAAATGTCATCTGATGACGAAAAAGATTTCATTATGTGCGAACACTGTGAAGACCAGCGCGGCATGTGCGATAGAAATTTTCTTGTTGATGGTAGGCGCTTCAGCATCAAGCTGAATGAGACATTCGAAGTGGATACGGTAAGTCACAACGGCAATTATTATTTGAATGCAAAACTTATGCTTCATTTGCTTCAACTTATAATTTTAAAGCATGACTTATGCTTCATTTGCTTCAACTTATAATTTTAAATTTTCACTATTCTACTAGCGCATCCCCTGCCATGCAAGAATTTTGTCTTGGATAAGATAGGTTTTAGTGCTATAGATGATATGGAGGTAAAGAGAGTTTACTTGAAGACGGAGCATGGGTATACTTTCAACGTCAAATTATATAATGGAGACACATACACCCATTTTGAATGCAAAACTTGGCAAGCACTATGCAAGGCTTATGCATTTGAGCCTGATATGGTTATCACCTTTGATATTCGTCCGGAAGATGATATTGAAGGTAATATAGACATCTGGGTCGATGTGCAAACGCCTCCAGTTCTACCATTTTGTGAGTTTTTCTCAACTATGGATGCATATGTTTATGTCTTTGATACAAACTATACAAAAATAGTTGACAACTAATTTGTATTGTCAGCTTATTTCGGTTCAAGCAAACATGTCCGGCGCTTGGTAGACAGGACCTACTACTGCCCCAGGGCTCAACTAAACTGCGAGGAAATAAGTCATTATATTTGATGGCTTGAGGATCTTAATACTGTCAAGACAAATTTTTTTCCTAAACTTAGAAATGTTAGTACTCAAAACGTGCGACCAATGGTGATCGTATTGAACTACGGTCACATCTATAATCGAAAGATGGTAAGATTTTAACTATTTGTCCTTCATTAGTGCATCTTTTGCATACATTATTTTTGAAGCTAAACTTTCATTGCTTAGTATATTAATTACTATACGATGTTCTTTCATCAATAGGGACTTCCGATGATAGTTGTGCCTCAGTGGATCGAGACAAAAGGTCGCATGTCAATGGTTAGCTTACGACCAAGATTTCCTACATTACACATGAGTGCATTCAGGATTTCTGAAAGCGAAGAATGCTTAATAGTGAAAGATTGGAGCAAAATTGTAAACGACCGCAGAGAAGTACTAGGGGGCAGCAAGGAGAAGCGCAACCCAAGATTAGGAGACAGATTCATCTGCATGCTCCAGTATGATGAATCAGGAGAGCTATACATGTTCTATGCTATTCTACCTGAGAGGGAGCAGCAGGAGTAGCTAGTTCATGCTCTTAATTAATTAGTACTTGTCCTCTCTCATGCATGTCCGTATTGTCCTGAACTTCGATGTTGGTGATGATTATGTTGAACTCGATGATATCTTTGCTTCTGTTACAAAGTGAACTCGATGATTATGTTGGTGATTAAATAGCTAGCGGTAATGACTATGATGATTAAATAGTGGTAACTAATGACGACTATGATAATTTTTAGCTAGCTAAAGTTTATTTATTTATTAATATGCGATGATGATGATGACCACTACAACTCATTATAACGTAAAACAATCCTAAATTAAATTAATAACACAAATTTAATTGAAAAATAATAAATAAAAAAAAACCCACAAACATTTAGTACCGGTTGGTGTTACCTGTTGGAAATATGCCCTAGAGGCAATAATAAATTAGTTATTATTATATTTCCTTGTTCATGATAATCGTTTATTATCCATGCTATAATTGTATTGATAGGAAACTCAGATACATGTGTGGATACATAGACAGCACCATGTCCCTAGTAAGCCTCTAGTTGACTAGCTCGTTGATCAACAGATGGTTACGGTTTCCTGACCATGGACATTGGATGTCGTTGATAACGGGATCACATCATTAGGAGAATGATGTGATGGACAAGACCCAATCCTAAGCCTAGCACAGATCGTGTAGTTCGTATGCTAAAGCTTTTCTAAATGTCAAGTATCATTTCCTTAGACCATGAGATTGTGCAACTCCCGGATACCGTAGGAAT
>CAJFDF010000658.1:6332-40596 GCA_904067115.1 Aegilops sharonensis
GATACAACTCTACGCACGCTTGATGTTCGCTTTACCTAGAACAAGTATAAAACTAGAAGGACTTTGTAGGTGTTGTTGGATAGGTTTGCAAGAATATAAAGAACATGTAAATATAAACTAGGGGCTGTTTAGATAAAGAAGCAATAAAGTTAGTATAGCGAGTGTGGAAAAGTGATGGTAGGAGTTGTGAAATTGTCGCTAAGCAATTGACTACTTTACTAGACCGATATCAAATTTTTTGTGGGAGAGGCATAAGCTAACATACTTTCTCTTCTTGGATCATATGCACTTATGATTAGAACTCTAGCAAGCATCCGCAACTACTAAAGATCATTAAGGTAAAACCCAAACATAGCATTAAAGTATCAAGTCCCTTTATCCCATACGCCACAATCCCCTTACTCGGGTATATGCTTCTGTCACTCAAACAACCCACTATAAGCGAATCATGAACGTATTGCAACACCATACAGCGGAAATCCCTCACGCTTGTGCGACATGGAGAGCACCAACTAAACAATGGGATCCGGAGACCTTGTGGGAGGTGATGACCTGTTGTGTGATCCTGCACAACATGGTCGTTGAGGATAAAGGTGATAATGATGCCGCAACTCTAGAATTTGAGAACATGTGTGATCATATCCAACTTCCAGACTAGAATCTGGCCACATTTGAAGAGTTTATTCAAATGCATCAACAAATTTGGCATCGACCAACTCACGAGCAGCTGAAGGAAAATCTGATTGAGCATCAGTGGGCAGTTAAACGGGAAAACAATGTCGGGATGTAATATTTGAATTTTTTAAATTTGAATTAATGTTGCATGCGGCAATTTGAATGTTTGTACCCTTTATATGTGGATATTTGATCGTGCAGACTGAAAAATGAGGAAGGCCGGATTTATACGGCTACGGTTGGATGGCGGCCTCCCGCATCCATGTACGTGGACTCGTCCCCCCTGTCCGCCGATGCATGTGGGAGGAAATTTACGGGTTGCCGTTGGAGATGCCCTAACATGGTCAACGGGTTTGACCTGACAATAACGATGTCTAATGTCAGCAAACATCCAAGGAACGATGGCATTTTTTAGCAAGCATCTCATGGGGCGATGGAAATTTTTGAGAAGTTTTAATTTCAAATGGCAAAACTGAGTAGTGATACACAATTAGTGGCATGAATGATAAAAATCACAACTTTTTTATATAACTTGATCAAAGTTTAGAAAGTTTGACCGGAGATGAAGCTAATATGCGAAGTAAGTAAAAATAGAGGGAGTACATAGGCTGGTGTGGAATTAATGCAGAAAAATATCGTCCGTCCGATAGGACGGGACGGGTCGATATAATCCAACAGGTCGAATTACATTATACAATTTCTTTTGCGAATAGAATTACATTATACTACATGATAAGAAAAAAGTGCAATCTAATTAAGCAATGCAACTTGAAGATAAATTGATTCCAATTGAACTCACACGAATATGCGTCCTTCTATAAGCTACTACTAGTGTTTATCATCACATCACACAAATATGTAATTTTTTTTTGCACAGAAATCACACTAATACACGACCCGTAATCGCCATGCGCTGGGTGCATTTTAATTTTTTAATAGCCGTTTGATCTTCCGTCAGATCGATCTTGGCCATTTACTAGCCCTNCAATGTCGGGATGTAATATTTGAATTTTTTAAATTTGAATTAATGTTGCATGCGGCAATTTGAATGTTTGTACCCTTTATATGTGGATATTTGATCGTGCAGACTGAAAAATGAGGAAGGCCGGATTTATACGGCTACGGTTGGATGGCGGCCTCCCGCATCCATGTACGTGGACTCGTCCCCCCTGTCCGCCGATGCATGTGGGAGGAAATTTACGGGTTGCCGTTGGAGATGCCCTAACATGGTCAACGGGTTTGACCTGACAATAACGATGTCTAATGTCAGCAAACATCCAAGGAACGATGGCATTTTTTAGCAAGCATCTCATGGGGCGATGGAAATTTTTGAGAAGTTTTAATTTCAAATGGCAAAACTGAGTAGTGATACACAATTAGTGGCATGAATGATAAAAATCACAACTTTTTTATATAACTTGATCAAAGTTTAGAAAGTTTGACCGGAGATGAAGCTAATATGCGAAGTAAGTAAAAATAGAGGGAGTACATAGGCTGGTGTGGAATTAATGCAGAAAAATATCGTCCCTCCGATAGGACGGGACGGGTCGATATAATCCAACAGGTCGAATTACATTATACAATTTTTTTTGCAAATAGAATTACATTATACTACATGATAAGAAAAAAGTGCAATCTAATTAAGCAATGCAACTTGAAGATAAATTGATTCCAATTGAGCTCACACGAATATGCGTCCTTCTATAAGCTACTACTAGTGTTTATCATCACATCACACAAATATGTAATTTTTTTTTGCACAGAAATCACACTAATACACGACCCGTAATCGCCATGCGCTGGGTGCATTTTAATTTTTTAATAGCCGTTTGATCTTCCGTCAGATCGATCTTGGCCATTTACTAGCCCTCCTGAACTGAACTGAACTGTTTTTTCGGCCGACGGCTATTCGACGCTACCCCGCAGTGAATGAGGGGCCGACGGCTGGACTGTACGTACAGGAGACCTTGGGCCTCGTACATGCATGATCCAGATTATGTATCAGAATTTTATGGGTAGTTTACTTGCTCTGTTTTTCTGTATGTGGTTTTGAAATGGTTCATACATGCATAATCCAGATCCGTTATGTGTTTATTTCCTGATGACGATCCAATTGTGTTTTTCTTTATCATCTTTCTTCACTTTGATGTACCTATTTATTATACGTGTAATTGATTAATTATGCATGCTTGCTCAAAGTCCTATTTTGTAGATGGTGCATTATATTGAGGTAAAGTCTTGATTGCTTCCATTTGTTGGCTGGAATGAACCAAAAGCTGATTTTTTTTTTCAAATCAAAATGCATCATAGCGTGCTAATTTAATATTATAATTGTCAGATGCGGTGAAAGGTATATGCGTCACCCAGGTTTTGGCATACACTTTTCAGTTTTATAGTATTTATTATTACTGCAACACGCTCGTTCTGAAAGCGGCCCAAAAGCAAGCAAATGATTTGGCTCTCGTAGTGCTATTGTGGGAATCAAAATAGTAAGACATGTTAATTATTGGCTTGCAAGCTTAACATGATAATCTGAGCCGGAATTTTGCAAAGCACAATAACTAGGAAACTCAATCATCCATTAATGTTATTATCTCTACAAGGAACACATGACAACCATATATAAACTCAATGAAGATATAGAGTCACATTATACTCGATGATATCTCCCTTGGACGGGTTCACCGAGTTGATGCAGTTAATGCATACGGTCCTGAGCAAGCCATACCCTTTGGCCATTCGGAACGCACCACGACCTCCAATAACGGGGAGCTCTCTGCTTGGATTACTGAATTGATTTCTTGAGAACATCACAAACGAGCTACCTTTGAACGGACCACCTGTCATCTCACAATCAATAGTTTCCAATATCGTGTACCCATCTTTTCCCGTTTCAACGTACATACCCTGCGCATTCCCAACCACCTTAGATGTACTAGCGGGCCCCTCGGTGAGCACGTCATCAAACACGTAGACGGAGCTAAAGGGCACTAAGCCATGAGCATGAGCTGTGGCATTCTTGTTTTCAGCGACAAGGACCGAGGATGGATCATTCACGCTATGGGTGTTGTGAAGGTAGAAGCGGATGTTTGTCACCTTCTCGCTTCCACTAACCAGAGAAGCATTGCATTGGAGAGAGATAAGGAGGAAGGTGAGGAGTAAGAACCGAATTCTCATCTTGTTTTCTTGTGGTTTTTGGATTGTGAATTGAACATGATCGGTTCTGCGTATTTATAGTTGGGAGAGCAAATGTTGTTATATGGGAAAAAATTAATGAATATAGATAAGAGGATATCTTTTGGTATAAGATATGTACAGGTAATTAATGATTATACTTAAGTACTGCCTATCTTTGGAAAGAAATTAATATTATCCATCTATAGAATTTTTGGTGAAATATAGCCTACTTTAAGCCCGGACATTGCAAGCCGGTGGGCATCACCTTGGTTGGCCGTATGTGGCTCGATCACGCGACGGAATTGGGCCCAAGCAGGACGTGGCATCCAGGTGGCACATCTGGTGGCGGAAGATTAGTACATCCAGGTGCCACCTCATGACCTCAACATGCTAAGATGCATGGAGAAAAGATCAATCAACCCATTCAGCCATGCATGTCAAAAACGTTTCAACTACTTGTATTCCATAAATATCTTACATATATTCAATAATCAACTATTCATGTTTCAACTTCATCACAATATATAGCAAACGATTTCCACGAGGACGTGCGGAGCATCATGTAGTTCGCTTTGTGTCGTCGTTTGTCGTCTATGCCTTGAGATTCACATTGAGGTGGCAAAAAAAAAAATTTTTTGAGATTAAATGGCAATTAGCAAACATAAGTAAATCCAAGACATCCTGGAGAAACTAAGCAACTCAAAGCATCTATAACCCCTCCCTTAAAAACGTTTAATAACTTCCTAAAAACGTTTAACCTAGAACTAGCCCTTGTTCTAAAAGCATCAACCCCTCAAATTCGAGGAGTTGGTCCTTAAATACAGGTCAACCCGCTCAATTTTGAGGAGTGCCTTAAACTTAACTTTTCAAAACGCCATGACTTCTTGAGCTACACTGACCCTCGAGGTTATCGATGGAACGGCCAAGATATTTTTTTATATTTCCCTTTTCTTTATAGTAATGTGGATATGTATTTGAAATGATTTTTGTAAGTTAACAAGTCCCTCTTTGTTTTGAAATGAGATTCTATTAGTTGTAAAGGAAAAAAAAGGAGTGAGGCACACTAGGCGACAAAAGAAGCTAAAAACAAAGAGCAAGGTTTGCTCTGCTCATCATCAGTTGTAGTTGCCCACTTTGTATAAACAAAAAGCAAAGCTTGTCCGTCCCTTTCCCTGCTCTGCTTTGCTCCGTCCGTCCGTCTAGATCCATCAAACTCAAACTGGACCGCCTCCTCTTGATCCGGCAGAGCAGGGGATCCATGGAGCAGCTGGCAGACGGGTGCGAGCTGGAGGAGCTGGAGCTTCCCACTCTAGACCTCGAGGCGGAGGAGCCGAGCCTGACGGAGCAGCTGGCGGCGGCGTGCCGGGACCCTGGCGTGTTCCGGCTGGTCAACCATGGCGTCCCCAGCAACCTCACCGCCCGGCTGTTCGGGCTGGCGCGCGGGCTGCTGGAGCTGGACGCGGCCAACAAGTCCCGCCTGCCCGGCTACTTCTCTGGCACGCCGGCGCTGGCGGCGCTCCCCGTCAAAGAGCTCAACTGGCTGGAGGGGCTGCACGTCGAGGGGGCCGCCGCCCACAGCGACCGTTCTCATTATTCTTCCCCTGGCGCTGCTGATGGTGAAGCAGACGGCGGTGCCTTGGCGGAGTTCATGGAGGCGGTGAGCGGGGAGTACGTGGCGCACATGGCGCGCATCGCCCGGAAGCTGTTCGACGCCCTGGCGGCCGGCGAGCTGGGCCTGGATGAAGAGCAGCGGGCGTCTTACCTGACGGAGCGCGGGTGCATCTTCCGTGCGTACCGCTACCCGGCCACTGCGTCAGGGCGGCGGCAGGTGGGGATGGAGGCGCACACGGACAGCTCGGTGCTGTCCATCCTGAACCAGGACATGGTGGGCGGCCTGCAGGTGCTGTGTCCAAGTCGTGGGGATCAAGAGGATGAGGCGAGGTGGCTTGCGGTGCGGCCGGTGGAGGGCGCGCTGGTGGTGAACGTGGGCGACATGTTGCAGGCGATGAGCGGCGACGCGTACCGGAGCCCGGAGCACCGGGTGGTGGCGCCTGCCGGGGCGGTGGCGGACAGGATGTCGCTGTGCTACTTCGCGTTCCCGGAGGAGGACGCCGTGATCGTCGGCCCGGCGTCAGCTTGTGGTGAGGAGGAGTTGTACAGGGGGTTCAGCTACGGCGAGTTCCGGGAGCAGGTGCAGGCGGACGTGAAGGCCACCGGCTCCAAGGTCGGCCTCGCCCGCTTCCGCCTGGCCGCCGTCACCCAATCATAGTCATATTCATTGTCATATTCTTGGAAGAAGCCTCATCGTGATCGTCACCCAATCATAGTCATATTCATTGTCATATTCTTGGAAGAAGCCTCATCGTGATCGATCCATGTTTTTTTCTTCTTCTTCTTATTCTCATTTTGTATATGTTTTTTTTTTTGAGACAAATTTTGTATATGTTTGTAACGGGGCGAGAAAGATTTTACTACTCCTACTAATTAGTGGGCTGGGCCACCCACGCACGATGCTCTTTGTTTGGATCCAGATCAGAGTCCTTTTTATCTGGCTGGGTTCCGTCCGTCCGTACGCATGAGTCGGTGGAGTCGCTAGTCGTCATGCACATGTATGTGGAGCTTCTTCATGCTCATGGCCGCGCTAGTCGTCACGGAGCGACCACCTTAATTCCCCTCCAAGTCCACGGACCCACCTTTAGCAGGCTTCTTCTTCTTCTTTGATTCATTTTCTTTTATTTATTTATTTATAGATTGATTTTCTGGCCCCTCCATACGTGTATGCACATGATGACATTCATCGCTTGAGTCTGTCTATATGTTGAGGGAGTTTTATGTGGTAACTTTACAAAGCGCAACAAGTGAATAATTAGAAAACTCAATCATCCATTAGTATATTATATCATCATCTCGCTACTACACACGACCCAAAAGACATACATAAACTCAATTAATGGTGCCAAAGCGTCACGTTGTACTCTATCACATCTCCACTCGGAGGGTTCACAGAGTTGAGACAGTGAACACACACCGTCCGGAGCATGCCGTACCCTTGGGCCATCCGGAACGCACCACGACCTCCAATAACGGGGAGCTCCCTGGTTGATCTCAGCGGGTTCCTTGAGAACAGTATGAACGAGCTGCCGTTGAATGGGCCAGTTGTGATCTCGACGTCGATGGCCATCAAAATCGTGTACCCATCTTTTGCTGTTCCGATGTACATGCCCTGTGCATTCCCAAGCACCTTAGACGTGATCGAGGGCCCTTCAGTGATCACGTCGTCAAACACGTAGACAGAGCTAAAGGCCACGATACCACGGGCATGGGCAATGGCATTGGCGTTTTGTGCGACAAGGACCGAGGATGAATCCTTGTCGGCATGGATGTTGTGGAGGTAGAAGAGGATGTTGGTCTCCTTATCTCTTACAAGCGGGGAGGCATCGGAAGCATTGCACCGGAGAGAGAGAACGAGGATGGCGAGGACCAAGAATGGAATTCTCATCTCGTGTTCTTTTAGCTTTTTGAAATTTGTGTGCGATTGAGTGTGATCGGTGAGAAGGTATGGTACGTTTATTTATAGATTATAGATGGAGAGGAGGATATGTTTTGGTATTCTATACATGGAAGTAAATAACGACGTGTGTTTATTGCTGGAGATGAGGATATCTTTTAGTAGTATTTGTATATACGGAAATAAATAATAGACTGTCTTTGTTTTGCATGGAAATAATGGCCTTTCTTTATAGCTGAAGATGAGGATATCTTTTGGTATTATTTATTGCTGAAGAGGAGGATATCTTTGGATACGGAAATTAGTTTATTTTTTTGTTTTAGGCTAGGATACGGAAATTAGTTTTTTTTAGCAAGAAAGCTAGGTCTTTATTGATTAATACCAACGTTTACAGGAAAAGCGATTGGGTCAGTCGACGTGCCCAACCAAATATGGCACCCATAAGGGAGAGAAGTTCCTGACCTAGCTAACCTATGAGGTTCAGAGTTTGAGGCTCAAGGTTGATGATGAACATCTATTGATATTTATTTCATATTGTAAATGTTGGTATTTTTTTCTATAAAACTGATCAAACTTTACGGGCCTTGATTTCAGACAAATATCATATGTTGCGAACAGGGAGTACAACCTGTCAAAAGAAAAGTTTGATCTACTATTGTAATTCCCAATGGACGTCGGCAAGAGGCGGCGTTAACATCGAGAGCGGCAGTGTGATCATGGGCGTGACCATGGCCTTGTGCATCGTCTTCCNTTTTCTGCTGACGCGGTGTGGTTTTTGGCTCGGACACGTGCAGTAAAGGTGCTCGGTATAATGCTCAGCGAGCGGCAGTGCGTGTCGATGGCGCCCGACAGTGTGTGCAACGAGCAAATACGGCGGCGCCTGCAGCCGGCGTGGTGCGGCTCCGTGTGCGTCGGCCCGGGCGGCAGGTCCATGGTGAGGCTGATGAACGATGGCCTGTGTAGGATGCCCTTAGTCTGCTAGAGTGCTGGAAGCAGGGTCATCCCAATGCTGCTCTTTTGCTCCTGTCGCTGCCACCGCTGGTGGCTCAAGTCTGCCCGCTCAAGCGGGTCCTCATAAAAACAAGGTCTGCACTTACAGACTTAACGTTCTTCAATTCATGTTGTGGTTGGGTTTGACATGGCCGTAGCACCAGGATGGCTGGAGGGGCACCACGCGAGCTCCTGCAATGAGCCGGTGCACCAGGGCGCGGCCTTGGGTCTCCTGTGTAGGTGAGGCAGGCGTGCTTCATATGTAGTAGGATGTTAAATCGTACGGCATAGATCATAGGTTCGGCTCCCTGAATCACGTCTCTCACACGCAGGTATACGTGAATGTACGTATTGATTCGGCCCGCCAGAGATGCAAGCGAAACACAATGAACATGCTGATCCAATCTCGCCCAGAATACATATATACGCACACCATGTGTTGCTCCCTGGACTGCATCTTACATGCCGCTGCATACGATCCCATGCATGGCCAACGCCGTCAGCGGAGGTTCCCGCAAAGGGCTTGTCCGAGCTCCTCCTCCTGCTCAGGCTTCCTGTCCACAAGGTCAGCGGCCCGTGCAACAGGGAGGCCAAGTCAGCTCACTCGTTTGCCAACGCCACGCCCTGGGTCGCCGACCTCCTCTGGCCGCTCCAGCGCTTCATCTCCACCGCATGACCATCATGGACGACATTGTGTTTTGATAAAAATGACATGAACTGTGACGTGGCGGTCAAACCTAGGTGACGTGTCAAGTTTTTGGTCAAAACCGTGTCCACATCAGATGGAAACCACTCGAAGCGGTATGAGGGACTAAACTAATCTGGTTTGAAAAGTTGAGGGACTAAATTTTGCTGGTTTTGAATTCAGGGACTATTTCTATACTTTCGAAAGAGTTTAGGGACAAAAAATATACTTCTCCCTTTTATTTATTTATTTATAGATTGATTTTCTGGCCCCTCCATACGTGTATGCAGATGATGACATTCATTGTTTGAGTCTATATGTTGAGGGAGTTTTATGTGGTAACTTTACAAAGTGCAACAAGTGAATAATTAGAAAACTCAATCATCCATTAGTATATTATCATCATCTCGCTACTACAAACGACCCAAAAGACATACATAAACTCAATTAATGGTGCCAAAGCGTCACGTTGTACTCTATCACATCTCCACTCGGAGGGTTCACAGAGTTGAGACAGTGAACACACACCGTCCGGAGCATGCCGTACCCTTGGGCCATCCGGAACGCACCACGACCTCCAATAACGGGGAGCTCCCTGGTTGATCTCAGCGGGTTCCTTGAGAACAGTATGAACGAGCTGCCGTTGAATGGGCCAGTTGTGATCTCGACGTCGATGGCCATCAAAATCGTGTACCCATCTTTTGCTGTTCCGATGTACATGCCCTGTGCATTCCCAAGCACCTTAGACGTGATCGAGGGCCCTTCAGTGATCACGTCGTCAAACACGTAGACAGAGCTAAAGGCCACGATACCACGGGCATGGGCAGTGGCATTGGCGTTTTGTGCGACAAGGACCGAGGATGAATCCTTGTCGGCATGGATGTTGTGGAGGTAGAAGAGGATGTTGGTCTCCTTATCTCTTACAAGCGGGGAGGCATCGGAAGCATTGCACCGGAGAGAGAGAACGAGGATGGCGAGGACCAAGAATGGAATTCTCATCTCGTGTTCTTTTAGCTTTTTGAAATTTGTGTGCGATTGAGTGTGATCGGTGAGAAGGTATGGTACGTTTATTTATAGATTATAGATGGAGAGGAGGATATGTTTTGGTATTCTATACATGGAAGTAAATAACGACGTGTGTTTATTGCTGGAGATGAGGATATCTTTTAGTAGTATTTGTATATACGGAAATAAATAATAGACTGTCTTTGTTTTGCATGGAAATAATGGCCTTTCTTTATAGCTGAAGATGAGGATATCTTTTGGTATTATTTATAGCTGAAGAGGAGGATATCTTTGGATACGGAAATTAGTTTATTTTTTGTTTTAGGCTAGGATACGGAAATTAGTTTTTTTTAGCAAGAAAGCTAGGTCTTTATTGATTAATACCAACGTTTACAGGAAAAGCGATTGGGTCAGTCGACGTGCCCAACCAAATATGGCACCCATAAGGGAGAGAAGTTCCTGACCTAGCTAACCTATGAGGTTCAGAGTTTGAGGCTCAAGGTTGATGATGAACATCTATTGATATTTATTTCATATTGTAAATATTGGTATTTTTTTCTATAAAACTGATCAAACTTTACGGGCCTTGATTTCAGACAAATATCATATGTTGCGAACAGGGAGTACAACCTGTCAAAAGAAAAGTTTGATCTACTATTGTAATTCCCAATGGACGTCGGCAAGAGGCGGCGTTAACATCGAGAGCGGCAGTGTGATCATGGGCGTGACCATGGCCTTGTGCATCGTCTTCCTGATGGTGATGGGTATGGAGGCGTTGTTACCCTGATTTGGTCGCCGAGATGGCTGCTACGCCTTCGTCCACTTCGTCTTGGGGAAGCACGTGCAGGATTGGGAGCTCCTTGACTTCCTCCTCGTCATGTACTTCCTCCGTTTTTTTTTTTTACTTTGCGTATAAAATTTGGTTTAAATCCAGAAAAATATGAACATCTATAATACTAAAACTATATAGTATGAAAATACATTTTATGATGCATATGATAATATTGACTTAATATCGCGAATGATGATATTTTTAATAGTATAAAGTAAGTCAAACTTTACAAAGCTTGACTTNTTAATAGTATAAAGTAAGTCAAACTTTACAAAGCTTGACTTTGATCAAATTTTATATGGAGACTAAAATGAAATGGAGAGAGTAGTACATACTAGTTGGAGATGCATCTGATAATATTTTATGATGCAGACCAAAGCTTGACCCTCTATATAGTATGAAAATACATTTTATGATGCATCTGATACCTAACAATTGCATAAAGTGATCAGCTATGTACCTTGCCCTTGCAGTATTAAATGTTCTAGCTTAATTTGTACAAATACCAAGTTGATGATGAACATCTTCAGTTATTATACATACAAGTTCTCTTCGTTTCTTGTGCAAGTGGGAATGGGGCGGGGTTTGCCCAGGAGAAAGAAGAAGACTCGCGCACACACATAGTAGAAAGAAGAGCACACACATAGTAGAAAGAAGAAGACTCGCGCACACACATAGTAGAAAGAAGAGCACACACATAGTAGAAAGAAGAAGACTCGCGCACACACATAGTAGAAAGAAGAGCACACACATAGTAGAAAGAAGAGCACACACATAGTAGAAAGAAGAAGACTCGCGCACACACATAGTAGAAAGAAGAGCACACACATAGTAGAAAGAAGAAGACTCGCGCACACACATAGTAGAAAGAAGAGCACACACATAGTAGAAAGAAGAAGACTCGCGCACACACATAGTAGAAAGAAGAGCACACACATAGTAGAAAGAAGAAGACTCGCGCACACACATAGTAGAAAGAAGAGCACACACATAGTAGAAAGAAGAAGACTCGCGCACACACATAGTAGAAAGAAGAGCACACACATAGTAGAAAGAAGAAGACTCGCGCACACACATAGTAGAAAGAAGAGCACACACATAGTAGAAAGAAGAAGACTCGCGCACACACATAGTAGAAAGAAGAGCACACACATAGTAGAAAGAAGAAGACTCGCGCACACACATAGTAGAAAGAAGAGCACACACATAGTAGAAAGAAGAAGACTCGCGCACACACATAGTAGAAAGAAGAGCACACACATAGTAGAAAGAAGAAGACTCGCGCACACACATAGTAGAAAGAAGAGCACACACATAGTAGAAAGAAGAAGACTCGCGCACACACATAGTAGAAAGAAGAGCACACACATAGTAGAAAGAAGAAGACTCGCGCACACACATAGTAGAAAGAAGAGCACACACATAGTAGAAAGAAGAAGACTCGCGCACACACATAGTAGAAAGAAGAGCACACACATAGTAGAAAGAAGAAGACTCGCGCACACACATAGTAGAAAGAAGAGCACACACATAGTAGAAAGAAGAAGACTCGCGCACACACATAGTAGAAAGAAGAGCACACACATAGTAGAAAGAAGAAGACTCGCGCACACACATAGTAGAAAGAAGAGCACACACATAGTAGAAAGAAGAAGACTCGCGCACACACATAGTAGAAAGAAGAGCACACACATAGTAGAAAGAAGAAGACTCGCGCTCACACATAGTAGAAAGAAGAGCACACACATAGTAGAAAGAATAAGACTCGCGCACACACATAGTAGAAAGAAGAGAAGAGCACACAAAGACTATTTTGTGGCCCGCACACATACTGCGCCGTTTTCCTCTTGTTCACAATTCCCATCCCGCACACGTTGTGTGCTACCTCAACTAATTAACTAGGCCACATACTTGGGGGGTTGAGTGTGTCCGCATTGGTATGATGGGATACATGGACAAATGGGAAAAACCCCCAAATATAGTTCCACGTAATTTACTTTTCCAACCCCCCAAGTAAATTTAGGCGAGAAATAAGGCACACATTGGAGATGCCCGTTTTGTTGCATAAAAACTATGGGTGTGAAACAAAGGTGACGAAATATAGATGTTAATTTGGTTCATCTTTTTTTTTGTAATCAAGAGAAGAGACAAGGAGTGGAAACATACATAATTAATAATAGAGCTCTTAATTAATAATAGATACTAGATTATATAGGAGAGAGAAAAAAAACATATATGAAGTTTAGCAGGAGAAGAGAAGAGACGAGTAGGAGGAAAGAAACAAGGTGCAGCTGCCTTGCACTTGAAGTTTTGATTTTTGGTTTTCAAGTGGAAACGTACATCAAAGAGATACACTAGTGAGTCAGATGGAGGTGTTGAGGAAGAAAGACTCAAGTATGAAGATGGAATGAGTAGACCTTATGCAGGGGTTTTACTTTTTAGGGAAATCAAATCAAATTAATCATCTCAAGGAAGGAAGGAAGGAAGGTGCCTGAGTTTTAGTTAGTTGAATTTTCTAGATAGATGGTCCAACTCGATCGATCTGTGAAGGGACGAATGGACCTTTCATTTTCTTTGATTTGATTTTGTCTGACCTTTTGCATTGCACTTGACGAAGACAACTTAGTACTACTTTTCTTTCTTTCTTTCTTGTTCCTTGTCTCTCATCTTCTGCTTGTCTTCTCCCCTCCCCTGCATAATGAATTATAATATTGGAACCAAGTTACTGCTAATACTATTTTTTTTCTAGTAGAATAGAATACAAGAGAAGAGAAGAAGGTGCAGTCTTATTACTCTTGGGATGTGCGTGCCTCCTGCCTTCCTGGTGCCTGGTGGCGGCGAGAGGAGAGGAGACGAGAGGAGAGGAGAGGAGAGGAGAGGCCAAATCAACCAAGGAAATCTCCGCCGGCCCACCCTAATTCCTTCCTTGCTTGCTTTGTTTCTTATTCTTCTTCTTGTTTCATTCACCCTCATGGGTTGGTTGTAGTATTGAGGAGCTGCTGCTTTTCTTTCTTCCTCCTCAATCAAATCAAATTTCTCCATCTCTTAATCCTCACTTGTCATCTCTCTCTCTCTCTCTCTCTCTCTCTCTCTCTCAATCAAAAGAGGAGAGGAGAACAGAGGAGAGGGCAATCCAACCATCTGTTCGTCTCTCTGACTCTGACTCTGACTCTGACTCTGAGTTAGCCGCCGCCCGCCCACACGCACGCACGATTAGTAGGAGGGCTAGCTAATAACAAAGGTATGTACTACTCTCGTCTAAATGATTGATTTGATTTGATTTGATTCATATCTGCTGCCTTTAATTTGTTCTACCTTCCTTCCTTCCTTTTCCAAAGGAAGGAAGCTTGCTACACTAGTATAGTAGTATGTACTGATTGATTGACGCCTGCGCCAGTGATCTAAGAGTATATATGAATGAAGAATCATTTCCCCCTCTACTTACTTAATATCCATCGGTCCATCATATGCAATTCATTCTAAACAAGGGCCTTTTTCCTTTCCTTTCCTTTTTTCTCCTTTTTAAGTAACGACGATATAGTAGATTGTTGCGCCATCCAAACATTATTGGTATTACCAAGTGGTGGCAATTTCATAACCTTTCTCTTTAATTTGTGTGCAGAAAATCCTAACCAAATCCAAATGGGAAGTCGATCATCATCTTTTTGGCTCCGTCCAGTCCTTATGTGAACATCTAGCTCTTCGGAAAAAGAAAAAACAACCCAACATATATTGTACTTACTAGTTGTTCAATCAAAGGCATCTGCTATTTCAGAGTATATATAGCCTCCAAGCCTGTCCGACTCCGACCGTCCGTCGAAACATGGTTGCAGGTGGTGGCACTCACAAGAAACCTGCTGCTGGCGCTGCTGACATAATAATGCACCAAGAGGAGCCTGCAAACACAGATGCAAAAAGTGATCATCACATTGCCATCTATTTCATCGACTCACCCCAACAAACAGACGACAGATTGATCCTGGGCGACAAGACCAATGGCCAGGAGGATTACTCCTTCCAGCAACACCTGCAAACACCAAGCTCGCCGCCCTGCTACTCCACCGACCACATGCTCGGCGCTGATCAAAGACACTACAACAGCAACAATGGCTCCTCTTCTTCTTCCCAGCAGCAGCATGAACAATCTTCTCGTCCACCAAGAAGAAGGCAGTCCACAAGGCGACGCTTGGCGGCGGCGGTGCCGTTCGTGAGGAAGATCAAGTGGGGACCACTGCGGGATAAGTCCAAGGAGTGGATCAAGAACCCCATGAACATGGCCCTCTTCGTGTGGATCGTCGCCGTGGGCATCTCCGGTGCCATCCTCTTCATGGTCATGACCGGGATGCTCAACGCCGTGCTGCGCAGCAAGGCGCAGAAGGACACGTGGTTCGAGGTCAACAACCAGATCCTCAATGCATTGTTTACCTTGATGTGCCTGTACAACCACCCCAGGAGGTTCTACCACCTGGCGCTGCTGTGCCGGTGGCGGGCCGGCGACATGGCCGCGCTCCGGGAGGTCTACTGCAAGGGCGGCACCGTCAAGCCCAACGAGAGGAGGCACATGATGGTTGTGGTCTTGCTGCTCCACCTCAACTGCTTGGCGCAGTACGCGCTCTGTGGCCTCAACCTCGGGCTCTCCAGGAGCCACCGACCTCCGGTGGGCGTCGGCCTCACCGTGTCGGTCGCCATATGCGCGCCCGCCGTCGCCAGCATGTACAACAACCTCAGCCCCCTGGGGAAAGACTACGAAGTCCAGGCCGCCAACGACGAGGAGCAGGAGTCTTCTTCTTCGGGCTCGCGGCAGCGGCTCCAGCACAAGACCGTCGAGAGGAGGTACTCCTTCTCCCCCTCTCCGCCGCAGCGACAAGGACTAGAAATGGCCGCTGTTGTCGTCGCCGTCGCCGGCGAAGAAGAAGATGGCCTAGCATCGCCGGAGTGGTCGGGCGGGCTGGTGTCAGACCTGTGGGAGGACATCTCGCTGGCGTACCTGTCGCTCTTCTGCAGCTGCTGCTTGTTCGGGTGGAACGCCGGGCGTCTGGGGTTCGGCAACGCGTACGTGCACGCGGCGACCTTCATCCTGCTCTGCCTGGCACCCTTCTTCATCTTCACGCTGGCGGCCATCAACATCGACGACGAGGCGGCCAGGCTGGCGCTCAGCCTCGGCGGCACCCTGCTGTGCGTCTTAGGGCTGCTGTACGGCGGGTTCTGGAGGATCCAGATGCGCCGCAGGTTCGGGCTTCCTGGGAGCGGGTTTTGTTGTGGCAGGCCGGACGTGACGGACTGCTTCCAGTGGCTGTGCTGCTGCCCCTGCGCCCTCGCCCAGGAGGTCAGGACCGCCGACGCCTACGACATTGTGCACCACAGGATGGTGTCTCGCCGCGACAGCCGCCGACCCGGAGATGGCGACGACGAAGGAGAAGAAGATGATAGCAGCAGCTCCCGGGTCCAGATGCAGCAGCCACTGAGGTTTGCAGGCGTTTTTGCTTCAGATGGTATCAATTCAGACACCAGTACGACGAGTACAATACCCCCTGCTGTGCCTGTTGGCATACAGAAACAGTAAGTAATTAAGATGTATGGTTAGATGAGTAGGCTTAACTGTGGCTAGATGTTTTTCACAGCAATCCAATCCATTGTAAGTACACAGCAGAGGATACAAGCAAGTACAATATGTTATTATTACTTAGACTATATAATATACCCCGCCAGATAGTATTCTGTTGTAGGTATGAATTCTGATCCACTTTTCCGTGCTGAATTTTGAGAAATGAAAATTTACCTCTTATTTTTTTGTTAGTCAACACACATGATACCAGGGAAGAGTTTTTGTTAGCAGAGCATCAGAAAAGGGCAGTTTGTTAGTCAACACACATGATACCAGGGCACGGTGAAGGTTAAAAAAAATTACTGAAGCAAAATATGCCCAGCATGGTAGGTATTTATGATACTATCTTTTCCCTGCTGAATTTTGAGAGATGAAAAATCACCTAATTATTGTGCATATGTCAAGAAATCAGCACACATGGAAATGCAGTTTGTTTGACAACAGATAACAAGGGCATAGTTCTGTTAGCAGGCACAGTAAAAAGTAATAAAAAAAATCAAACCTAGTAAATACGCGCCCACCGTGGGGCTCGAACCCACGACCACAAGGTTAAGAGCCTTGCGCTCTACCAACTGAGCTAGACGGGCCTGCTGAATGAGTGATTCCACAGCCCTTATCCATCTTTCTTTCTGAGAACTCATAGGCACGAAAAGGAGAGAGAATCTGCAGAAAATGAGAAAAAAACACACACACAGAGATTATGATGGATCAGAAGCACAATGCTTCAATAAAACGAAAGCCATGGTGGCATCTCCAGAAGAGGAGCTTCAAAAAACCCTCTGCGGAGCGGATTACTCACAGCTGATGGCAAGACTCTGAGAAAGATGTGTCACTCAGAGAATTCATCAAAGAAAGAAATAAAAGTTGTGCTCCGTCATCACTAACGGCGGCGCCCCGCCATGGCCCACACGGGCGACGTGGCGGTGGATGGCGCGGAGCAGGTCTTGAGGACGAAGGGGAAGGTGGTACTTGTTGGGCGGGCAGCGGGCTTCGAAGGTGAGTGCGTTGGTGGAGTATGCCCGGATGAGGGAGGGAGTTGTAGGCGCGCGCGTCCGGGTCCGGTATTCCGTCGAACAGGTGGCGGGCGTGCGGGCGTGAGGGCGCCGCGCGTGATGTGGTGCCCGAGCTGCTGCTCCAGAGTCCAGATCGAGGTGGGGGCGTCGGACGGTGGTGCGGCGGCGGGCGGAGGACGACGAGGCTGGTGGGTGGTGCAGCATTGCGGCGGTGGCGGCAAGTCGCGGCCGCATCGCCATGATGTTTCTCTCGACAAAGTCCAACGAACAGAGAAGTTTTTTTTTTGAGACAAACTAACAAAGAAGATGACTTCCCTTCCTCTAGCGTGGTGTGGGCTAGGCCCATGCTTTTGTTTATTTGGGCCTCTTTTGGGCCTTTTTTTACAGCATGGTGAGTGTTTTTTTTTTTGAAAAAAAAAACACTCACCATGCTGTAAAAAACACAGTGAATTGTCTTTTGCCACGTACCAAAATACAAAAATTCCATGCTATTAAATTTATTTTATTTGTTCCACTGTATGAAAATTCATAAAAAATGCAATGCCATTTAAAACTAAACTGCCATGTCATCTCTACTATCTAAAAGAAACGTAAGATTCCCTCTCCCCTCTTACGTTCCCCTCCCTTCGTCCAACCCTCCCGTACGAGGTACGACCTCCTCTCCCTCGCATCGTTCCACCTCCCGTTTTTCTTCCCACGGTCCCACCTTACACAATCACCGATTGAAAAAATCTATCCGATAAAATCGTGACTCATTACCTCGCTTCCTATCACATTGATGATTCCTTTTTTTCACCCTGCCCCTTTCCTTCCCTCGACCTCTCTCTTCCATCTAACCTGCCCTGAAAAATGGTGACTCAATCAATTCGCCCCCCACCAGGTTTGATTCCTTTTTTACCTTTCCCCTCTCCTTCCATCTACCTCTCTCCCGTCTCAACCGTCACGCAAGTCCCTGACCAAACCCCTCCCCCATATTGCTTCTTTTCTGTAGCAGCACGGTGGATCAAGCGGTGGCCAAGGTTGTATCGTTAGCGGGCCTAGGTGCCGTCGCAGCAGAGATCAGCCTGCCGCCGTCGCCTTCCCCGTCCCCCGAGCCCTCTCCCGAACCTTACGCGTCCTCCTCAGAGGACGCGCCCGCGGCTGCTCTGGCAGCCAAGAAGCCGCGACGACCCCGGAGCGGCACGGGAGGGCGGCCGCGAAGCTGGCCGACCGCGGACGAGGTACGTGGTCCTCCTGGAGACTGTCGTCGCGCACCAGGAGCGGCACGGCCAGCTCCCCTCCCGCGACGACCTCGCCGCTGCCCTTGCCGGCCGCCTCCGGTACAGCGGCGAGCAGGCCGCCAGACGCGTGGACTCCCTGCCCAACCGCTACTACGGCTCCGTCCGGCGGCTCTCCCACTCGATGTCATTTTTTTTGCTGGAAGGAAATCAAATCATTCAATGAACTTGAGTAGCGTCCTGGCTACCTGGCCCCTCAGCTCGTCCCGCTTCATCCTGGCCTTCAGCTCCGCCCGCCGCTGCCTCCTAACCCTGGCCTCTAGCGCCGCCGCCCTCTCGTCGCCGATCATCCCGAACGCCGTCTTGAGCACCCCGCACGGCCGCCGCGACGCAATCGCCTCCATCTCCGCGGTGAGGCAGGGGTAGAGCGCCTCGAGCTCCGCCGAAGCCCTGATACGTCTCCAACGTATCTACTTTTCCAAACACTTTTGCCCTTGTTTTGGACTCTAACTTGCATGATTTGAATGAAACTAACCCGGACTGACGTTGTTTTCAGCAGAACTGCCATGATGTTGTTTTATGTGTAGAAAAGAAAAGTTCTCGAAATGTCCAGGAAATCCACGGAGGCACTTTTCAGATTTAGTAAGAATTTTTGGCGAAAGAATCAAGGTCAGGGGGCCCACGGGCTGTCCACGAGACAGGGGGGCGCCCCCCGTAGGGGCGCGCCCTCCTATCTCGTGGGCCCCCCGGACCTCCTACGACCTCAACTCCAACTCCATATATACCGTCTCGGGGAGAAAAAAATCAAGAAAAAAGTTTCATCGCGTTTCACGACACGGAGCCGCCGTCAAGCCCTAATCTCTCTCGGGAGGGCTGATCTGGAGTCCGTTCAGGGCTCCGGAGAGGGGGGTTCGTCGCCGTCGTCATCATCAACCATCCTCCATCACCAATTTCATGATGCTCACTGCCGTGTGTGAGTAATTCCATCGTAGGCTTGCTGGACGGTGATGGGTTGGATGAGATTTACCATGTAATCAAGTTAGTTTTGTTAGGGTTTGATCCCTAGTATCCACTATGTTCGGAGATTGATGTTGCTATGACTTTGCTATGCTTAATGCTTGTCACTAGAGCCCGAGTGTTATGATTTCAGATGGTGTGTCGCCGCGACAGCCGCCGACCCGGAGACGGCGACGACCAAGTAGAAGAAGAAGATCCCAGCAGCAGCTTCCGGGGGCAGATGCAGCAGCACTGAGGTTTGCAGGCGTTTCTGCTTCAGAGAGTGGGGTGGCCAACACCAACACCAATACAGATACCAGCACCAGTACGAGTACAACACCCCCTGATGTGCCTGTTGGCATACAGAAACAGCAAGTAAGATGTATGGTTAGATGAGTAGGCTTAACTACTGTGTAGATGTTTTTCACAGCAATCAAATCCATTGTAAGTACATAGCAGAAGGAGGATACAAGCAAGTACAATATGTTATTATTAATTAGACTATATAGTATTACCCCGTCAGTTAGTATTCTGTTGTACTTCCTCCGTTCCTAAATATAAGCCTTTGTAGAAATTCCCCTAGGGACCACATACGGAGCAAAATGAGTGAATCTACACTCTAAAATGCATCTATATACATCCGTAGGAACAGAGGGAGTAGTTATGAATTATGATCCATTTTTCCCTACTGAATTTTGAGAAATGAAAAATCACCTCTTATTTCTTGTTAGTCTAACACACATGATACCAGGGTAGAGTTTTGTTAGCAGGCACGGTAAAGGTAAAAGAAATTACTGAAGTAAATCACCTAATTACCCAAGTAGTTACGATACTCTCTTTTCCCTGCTGAATTTTGAGAGATTGTCAAAAAATCAGCACACACGGAAATGCAGTTTGTTTGACAACAGATAACAGGGCATAGTTCCGTCAGCAGGCACAGTAAAAGTAAAAGTAAAAAAGAATTACCCAAGTAAGAAAAAACGCCCACCGTGGCAGGGGCTCGAACCCACGAACACAAGGTTAAGAGCCTTGCGCTCTACCAACTGAGCTAGACAGGCATGACGAGTGAGTGATCTCACAGTCCCCTAGACCAACTTTCTTTATGAACTCACAAGCACCAAAAGAAGAGAGGACCTGCACAAAATGAGGGGAAAAACAGATATTATGATGGATCAGCAGCACAGTGCTTGAATAAAATGAAATGAAATGAAAACCATGATGGCATCTTTAGAATATGTAATTATTCAACATGTAGTATGAGAAAGCTTTGTCTGTCACCAAAAGGATTCAATTCAAAGAAGAAAGACAAGTGATGCTCAGACTCAGCCAGGACCATGGAATGGAATCTACTAAAGGAACACCCTTGACCGGTAGAGGTCCAATACACNTGAAGTAAATCACCTAATTACCCAAGTAGTTACGATACTCTCTTTTCCCTGCTGAATTTTGAGAGATTGTCAAAAAATCAGCACACACGGAAATGCAGTTTGTTTGACAACAGATAACAGGGCATAGTTCCGTCAGCAGGCACAGTAAAAGTAAAAGTAAAAAAGAATTACCCAAGTAAGAAAAAACGCCCACCGTGGCAGGGGCTCGAACCCACGAACACAAGGTTAAGAGCCTTGCGCTCTACCAACTGAGCTAGACAGGCATGACGAGTGAGTGATCTCACAGTCCCCTAGACCAACTTTCTTTATGAACTCACAAGCACCAAAAGAAGAGAGGACCTGCACAAAATGAGGGGAAAAACAGATATTATGATGGATCAGCAGCACAGTGCTTGAATAAAATGAAATGAAATGAAAACCATGATGGCATCTTTAGAATATGTAATTATTCAACATGTAGTATGAGAAAGCTTTGTCTGTCACCAAAAGGATTCAATTCAAAGAAGAAAGACAAGTGATGCTCAGACTCAGCCAGGACCATGGAATGGAATCTACTAAAGGAACACCCTTGACCGGTAGAGGTCCAATACACAAAAATTATGCCACCATCCCCGTCAAATAAAAGCTCAAACATTTTATACATGATGATGATCAGATTTTCTACTATCTTGTTCCTGTTTGTTGCGCCTCAAATGCACGCCTTGTATTCATAGTTAGGGCTGATCAAGTTCCTGAAGTCCATGGTCTCCTGCAGTAAGAAGGTACGTAGCAAGCATTAAGCCGCTAATGATGTTTTTGAACTGCAAGCCACTAATGATGTAGTTAATGGACAAATTATTATGCCTGACGCTTCAGAGCCTACGTACCTTCACGTGCCGATTGCCTTTCTAGTCTCCAGGATACGCAAGTGCACAGCAGGATTATATATATTTGCACATGAAAAACACCCTACCCATGCCTGCCTGACAGGGTAAACATTCGATAAGATAAGCCTGAAACAAGGGAGGCACATGCCTCTGAGAGGATAAACAACCACTAAATGTAGTTTTGAGGAGCAGTCTAGTCTAGTAGCTACAGAATTGAAGTTGTAACCTGAAAGATGATCACATGCGACGTATAGTACCATTTGGCATATACGTACTTGTCATACACCAGCATCTGCAATACATGCATGGTTCACAGTATGAGTTTGGATCATCATAATATGAAGTACTACTAGCTAAGCATAAACAACAACAGTTAAGCTCCTGCCATTAAGACTGCCCACGGGGTGAGCTCTCAAAAATAAATTTTCAATACACAGAAAATGAGGTTACGATATGTATGAACAAGGAATAACTTACCTGTGCACCAAAGTAGCAAACAATAAATTGAATTACTCAAAACAGAAATAGGCAGAATGGCTGATAAAACGCGTGTCGTTGGTGTATACAGAAGAAATAGGCTGATAGCATGTGTTGATTTATATTTACTTCAACATATATATGCATGGATCAGAATAGTTGTTGTGTAGGCAGGCGCGCGCGTCCGGGTCGGGGATTCGGTCGAACAGGTGGCGGGCGTGCGTGCGTGCCTGAGGTCGCCGCGCGCTGGTGCTCGATGTGCTGCTCGACCTGCTGAAGTGCGCGCGCATCGAGGTGGCGTGCGTCTGTCGGAGAGTGGCGCGGCGGTGCAGCAGTGCGAGTGCGGCGGTGGCGGGAAATCGCGGCCGCATCGCGCATCCAATGGTTGATGTTTCTTTCCAACTCAAGTACTCAACTCAGTCAGAGAGCCAGAGGAAGAAAGAGACTTTGCTCTAGTTAGTTTTTGTTTTTTGAGTGCTCTAGTTAGTGTGGGCTAGGACAGAAACGGCCCATCATTCTCCATTTGGTCCTCTTAAGTAAGTTAGGGCCTGTTCCTCAGCCGTCCAACTCCTGGCCGCGTTTGCAAAATAGCAGTGGCGGGTTCCTGCCTGTGCCCGCCACTAATTTCACTTTCTACTAGAGTTGGTAATTGTCTCAAAAAAAAAAAAAACTAGAGTTGGTAAAATGTAAGCATTAAGATTATATTAGCCGTCTTCTTGTTTTTTTTTTGTATATTTCTTTAAATTTGCTTCTTTTGTGTGCTACATAACTCATCTTGAATTTTTGCTGTGGTGGATTTAGTTACTTTCTTCATATGTTCAAAATCATTTCTGCTTTGTTAATTGGTCCTAACATAATATATTCCCAGGCTTTGTTCGTGGTTAACTAGCACTTCATAAATTAATAAGTATATTATTCACTGCACGCGAAGCAATGTAAGACGATGCGAGGTAAGCTTTCTGCAAAGGTTGTCTCATGACTTTACTTTGTATGCTTTCCGTCAATAATATTGGCCTTTGGCTTATATGCAGTCAAGGAAACTGTCATTTGCCTTGAACCTATAATTCTGAGAGCTGCATTGTCACTGGTGATTTGCATGTGGCGAACGCCACAACGAGACGCCGCTTTCCCCTTTGCTGCTTTTATAACTTAGATACTTGACAAAGAATCAATAAAAGGATTCCATTTCCAAAACAACAAAATTATTTGCTTCCCACTATCAGCCTGCCCTAAGGTAATGACTCATTCCTATCTTGTTGATTTTAAACCAAACGGATAAAGTGTAAACCTATCCATGAAAAGATACGCAGCTTGCGTATTCATGAAAAAAAGAAAGATAAAGTGTAAACTTCAAATTTAAAGAGGCCCTCACACTAAAACGTAAATTATGTTGTACCAATGCAGTTTAGGAAATAGCTGAAGACCAGAAAGCGGACATGAAGTTAATGAAAGAATGCTGGGACAAGGAATGGTATAAAATTTTATTGCTTTATTCAAATGCTAGTTTACCTTGGATCATGCATATAATTTATTTGGTCACACTCTAGCCCTCACATAATGCCCAGAGTGACCTAGGTTGCTATTTTTCTGAATGACTCCTCATCAAAATCCCAAGAGCTGAGTGCAATAAGTTGGTGTCACTTTGATTGGTTTAGATTATTATTTTGTCCCACCAGAGCCATACGTAATAAAAACTGAACCACCGTTTGTGCAATCTAAATATTTGGTGAGCTTTGTTAACATTGTATCCATCTAGTCAGAAGCTCTTGAACATATATTCCCCACGATCCTTAAACAGAGCCATCCATCTAGTAGGCACTGTTAAGAAAATATTTACTAAAAACAGAGAAACAGAGTGTTGGCAGTCTAGAGCCAAAAGAGAAAAAAAAAGGAAAACATAGTGTGCTCGCAATCAAGAGGCAAAAAGAAAAGAAAAAGGAGTGCTGACAATCAAAATTTAAGAGGCTCTGATTTTTTTAGTGGGAGGAGTCAATTAGCGCATACTTCATACCTTCAAAAATGGAGGTATCCATATCCGATAATGATGACATCACTATTTCTAGAGATCAACTTCTGCCACTTAGATAATTCCTTTTCCTTTTGACATATATCCACCCCCCCCCTGCCCCCCGCCCCCCGGGTGACTGGAATGACTTTGCAAAGTTAATTAAGTAAAAATTCAGTTATTGCAAAGTTAGTCCCCCCGGTTGCAATAACTGAATTTCAGGTTTGCTTACCTCCATTTACCCAACCAAACCACACATACATAAGCCTCCACACATGCAAATATATTTTCCTAAAGCCTGACTCGTGCACCTGCGCTCGTTCGTTGGCGCAAGCACACGCAGTACAGCCGTCCGATGCGATGTGCCCGCGCGTGATGCGTCCCAACCAGGTGCCCGTTACGGATTGCGCGAGGCGTGCGGCAAGTGGTGGGCCCGACCCCTTTATTACAGGCAAAACCGCTCTCCCCGCCCGCACCCCCCGCTCGTCTTGTTCGAAACCGGCCGCACCCCCGCAGATTTCATTCGAACTCCTCTCCCTCTCCCATTCCTCTCCTCTAGCAACGGCGCGGCGAGGACGGGGTGTTGCAGTTGTGGATCCGGCGTGCAGTGGTCGGTGGGGGAGGCCGTCCGCGAGCGCCGCGAGTCGCTGGCTGCAGGCGGAGGTAAACCCCTATTTCCTCCTTTTTTCTCGCTCTGCTCCCCTGTTTGCGCTCCATGGAGTTAGGGTTTCGGTGAGGGGGCGGGCACGAGGTTGTCCATGGTGTCCTCGGGCTCCGCATCGTGAATGCTTTTGGAGGGCGTGGCGTTGCTATGGCGGGGGGGAGGGGAGGGGGGTGGGTTTGTGCTGGGGGTAGGCGGGATTGAGTCGATGTAAGGGGATACACACGACCGAATCCTAGTGACTGGCGCATATGATTCGTTTTTTTGATGTTGCTTGCTTCTCAAGACGCAGTTGCTCATAATTTTGATGGAGTTGCTTAGATTTTTCATGTAATTTGTGAGATGGAGGGGAAGGGTAAGGGGATGCATCTGACTGGGGGCAGTTGCTCATTTTTTTGATGGCAGTTGCTCATAAATTCGATGCTAGTTGCTTAGTTTTTTGCTGCAAATTTTGCGAGGGGAGGGTCAGGGGATGCATCTTACTTGGGTAGTTGTTCATAAATTTGATGCTAGTTGCTTAGATTTTTCCTACAAATTTGCGAGGGGAGTGTCAGGGGATGCACTGTTTTTTTGGGGGAAATGGTTTTTGTGATTGGTTGATTTTAGTTATTGCCTAGATTTGCAACACCAAGTTGTTATCCTTTTTGTAGTATTCTTTAAATTTACTGTATGAAACATGACGTTGCTTATATCCACCATCGAGCTGCGGTCCTTTATTGCAACTATGAATAGGAGATGAGATATCTCTCATGAATAGCGGCAAAGCCTGAGTGTTTTTGATCGTTTAGCTAATGTGATGAAGACGAACATGTGACTTTTTTTTGTGATGAGTAGTTTTTTTACGTGCTTTATTTTTAGTTGCCACAAAATAATGAGTAGTTGCATAGTTCTCAATACCAAATTGCTTTTGCAAGCACTAGCAATTCAGTTGTTGAGTTATGTCTGGGTAGGGAATAAATGGAGTTTGTTCATCTCCAAATGACAGTGATGTTAGCTCCAAATGCAAGTAGTATCATTGAGCAGTTGAGTTATATGGCTTTTGTATCTGGTTGTATATGTTTTCATGAACATGTTTTTTTTGTGTTTTCTTGTACATAATGGCTCTGAAAAGCAAAAGGCATGCGGGTAGAACTGATGGTGAAAATGAGGGAGAAGAAGTGGCAGCTCAACCAGCAAGGAGTAATGTTCGACGCAAGCGTGGGCGGGCGAATCAGGATCCTGTACGTGGTGGTCGGGCAGGGAAACGGGCCACCAATTCTGCCCGGGGTGGTCGGGCAGGGAAACGGGGCACTGATTCCGCCCCACGTGATGAAGGAGGGAGAAATCCGAAACGTGCGAAGAAAGTTGCGGATGAGGTATTTTTCTTATGAAAAACTTGAAAGAAGGGATGCATCCTTGAAATATGTAATGCTCAAGTCAGCATGGCATTTTCTTTTGTATATGCACTCCTATCATTTGATAAGTAGCAGAAATAGCAGTGTAGCAGTTGCCTAGTTTAGTACTAACAGTTGCAGTTCAATATAGATCTAGTTGCTTAGCTTAGTACAGTGAGTTGCTCAGCTTAATATAGTGGGTTGCTCATTTTTAAATTTGTATGCAGATTGGTAGCAGTGGGCCACCACCGAGGAATAGGGCATCACCTTCAAGACTTTTTCTCCTAAACAGTGGCCTCAATTATACACAAAAGGATGCCATTGGTGATATAAGCTTTGGGGGTGTGCTTGATATCGGGACAAGAACAATGAAAGGAGATCTTGTGAAGTTTGTGACGAAGTGTTATGATCCAGAGTTGTCGCAGCTTGTTATCCCAGATAGGGGGAAGATCCCGGTTGATGCAGCAAGCGTAGAAAGAATCTAGGGTTTGCCAAGGGGGCAGATGAAGGTTGCATATGAAGTGGAGCCAGACGTAGTTAGGTTGTTCAATGAGAAGTTCAACATCTCGACAGGGCCCGTGCCATCAGTGATCGAGTGGTGCAAAATGATAAATGATATGGGAGCTATTGCGGATGACAAGTTCTTAAGTGCTTGGTTGGTTGTTGTTTATAGCTGTTTTCTTGCACGGACGACCAGCTTGAAGGTGTCACCGCGCGCATACTCAGCTACGCTGAATCCACGTGAGGTTGTGAATTCAAATGTTTGCCAGTTTGTCGTCGACCAACTTAGGCTTTCTTTCATGGGTTTTGGAGACAAGAAGAATACTATATGGTTCTGCGTTTTTCACCTAGTGGTAAAATGATCTAGACCTCCCCCCTTGTTTTTTCGTTTTTCATTTCGCGTAATATGTTTCAAGCTGAAGTTGGATAGGTTTTTTCGCAACTGACATGTGTTCTCTATTTTCTTGAAACAACTGCTATACCTTGACTCGCTTGACGTGGACTTTAGGACAGTCCATAAGGATTATGTGGATGAGAGGACGGCAACTGTTCTTCCAAGGGTCAAAGCATGGAATGAAGGTCTGATCAAAGCAGTAATTAAGAAGGACAGGATTAGGAAGGGTGTCTATGGAAAGTTGCGAGTAAGTGTCACTTTACTGTCTGAACATAAGTTTGTTGTAGTTGCTTGATTTTTTTATGTAGTTGCCCACCTATAGGGATTGTGTTGCCTAATTTTAGGAAGCTAGTTGCTTTTTTGAAGCTAGTTTCATGACAGTTTTTTACATGGAATTTCACATGGTAATTGAGGGAGTTCTGGACTAGGGGGTGTCCGGATAGCCGAACTATCATCATCGGCCGGACTCCAAGACTATGAAGATACAAGATTGAAGACTTCATCCCGTGTCTGGATGGGACTTTCCTTGGTGTGGAAGGCAAGCTTGGCGATACGGATATGTAGATCTCTTACCATTGTAACCGACTCTGTGTAACCCTAACCCTATCCGGTGTCTATATAAACCGGAGGGTTTTAGTCGGTAGGACGAACAACAATCATACCATAGGCTAGCTTCTAGGGTTTAGCCTCTTTGATCTCGTGGTAGATCTACTCTTGTAACACACATCATCAATATTAATCTAGCAGGACGTAGGGTTTTACCTCCATCGAGAGGGCCCGAACCTGGGTAAAACATCGTGTCCCTTGTCTCCTGTTACCATACGCCTAGACGCACAGTTCGGGACCCCCTACCCGAGATCCTCCGATTTTAACACCGACATTGGTGCTTTCATTGAGAGTTCCTCTGTGTCGTCGCCGATAGGCCCGATGGCTCCTTTGATCATCAACAACGACACGGTCCAGGGTGAGACTTTTCTCCCCGGACAGATCTTCGTGTTCGGCGGCTTTGCACTGCGGGCCAATTCGGTCGGCCATCTGGAGCAGATCGAAAGCTACGCCCCTGGCCGTCAGGTCAGATTTGGAAGCCTAAACTATACAGCCGATATCCGCGGAGACTTGATCTTCGACGGATTCGAGCCCCAGCCAAGCATGCTGCACTGTCTCGATGGGCATGATCTAGCTCTGCAACCGAACATTGCCCTGGAGGCCGCACCAGAATCCGCTCCGACCCTTAATCCGGAGCCGGATTCCCCGATCGAGGACGAGTGGTTGGACACCGCCTCGGGGGCTTTAATCTCTACGGCAATCGAGCCGAACTCCATCCCTGTCCTTTGCGAAGACCTCGACTCCAGGGTGCCGGACTCCTATCCGGACTCCGAACCCTCCGCGCCCTTGCCGATCGAATCCGATTGGGCGCCCGTTATGGAGTTCACGGCCGCGGACATCTTTCAGCACTCGCCTTTTGGCGACATCCTGAATTCAGTTAAGTCTCTCTCTTTATCCGGAGAGCCCTGGCCGGACTACGGTCAGGAAGGTTGGGATACGGTCGACGAAGAAATTCGACGCCCACCCACCACCCACTTGGTAGCCGCTGTCGACGACCTAACCGACATGCTAGACTACGACTCCGAAGACATCGACGGTATGGACGACGATGCTGGAGACGACCAAGACCAAGCGCCTACAGGGCACTGGAAGGCCACCTCGTCATACGACATATACATGGTGGACATCCCAAAAGATGGGAACGGCGATGGAACAACGGAGGATGACCCCTCCAAGAAGCAGCCCAAGCGCCGGCGTCAGCGGCGCCGCTCTAAATCCCGCCACAGCAAGAATGAAGATACCGGCACCGGAGATAACAATACACCGGACAACGCCGAAGACAATCCACTCCAGCAAGATCCATCGCAGGAGGATGAAGACGCCAGCCCTCAAGAGAGAGCGGCAGAAGAAGAGGTAGAGGATTATATGCCTCCCTCCGAAGACGAAGCAAGCCTCGACGACGACGAATTCGTCGTGCCCGAGAATCCCGTCGAACAAGAGCGTTTTAAACGCAAGCTTATGGCCACGGCGAACAGCCTAAAGAAAAAGCAGCAACAGCTTAGAGCTGATCAGGATCTGCTAGCCGACAGATGGACCGAAGTCCTCGCGGCCGAAGAGCATGAGCTCGAACGCCCCTCCAAAAGCTACCCTAAACGCAAGCTGCTCCCCCGATTAGAGGAGGAGGCTTACGAACCCGCGTCACCAGGAGACAATACGGCTGACCGACCACCCCGTGGCCGCGGCAGAGAGGCCTCTAGGCCCTTCACTAGAACCGTACCCCGGCATCGCTCAAAAGGCACTTGGCCAAAGGGGAACGCTCCGGACCTGCGAGATATATTGGAAGACAAGGCAAGACAATCAAGATCGATCTATGGATCGCGTGGGCGCCCCACGGTACGTGACGACAACCGTCGCGCCGGACACAGTAAGTCCGGCCGGGCCGAACAAAACAGACCAAGCTCTTTTGAGCTCCGTCGTGATATCGCCTAGTACAGAGGCGCCGCACACCCACTATGCTTCACAGACGAAGTAATGGATCATCAAATCCCTGAAGGGTTTAAACCCGTCAATATTGAATCCTATGATGGCACAACAGACCCCGCGGTTTGGATCGAAGACTATCTCCTTCACATCCACATGGCCCGCGGTGACGATCTTCACGCCATCAAATACCTCCCCCTCAAGCTTAAAGGACCAGCCCGGCATTGGCTCAACAGCTTGCCAGCAGAGTCAATTGGGAGCTGGGAAGACCTGGAAGCAGCATTCCTCGATAACTTCCAGGGCACTTATGTGCGACCACCAGACGCTAATGACCTAAGCCACATAATTCAGCAGCTAGACGAATCGGGCAGACAATTCTGGACACGGTTCTTAACCAAGAAAAACCAAATCGTCGACTGTCCGGATGCGGAGGCCCTCGCGGCCTTCAAGCATAACATCCGCGACGAGTGGCTTGCCCGGCACCTAGGACAGGAAAAGCCAAAATCCATGGCAGCCCTCACATCACTCATGACCCGCTTCTGCGCGGGTGAGGACAGCTGGCTAGCACGCAGCAACAACCTCAGCAAAAATTCTGGCAGTTCGAACTTCAAGGACCAAAACGGTAGGCCACGTTGTAACAAAAACAAACGCCGCACTAACGGCGACAATATTGAGGATACGACAGTCAATGCCGGATTCAAAGGCTCTAAACCCGGTTAGCGGAAAAAGCCATTCAAACGAACTACTCCGGGTCCGTCCAGTTTGGACCGAATACTCAACTGCTTGTGCCACATACACGGCACCCCCGAAAAGCCAGCTAACCACACCAACAGGGACTGTTGGGTATTCAAGCAGGCAGGCAAGTTAATTGCCGAAAACAATGACAAGGGGCTGCATAGCGATGATGAGGACGAGACCCAACCACCGAACAATAGTGGACAGAAGGGTTCCCCCCCACAGGTGCGGACGGTGAACATGATATACGCAACCCACATACCCAAAAGGGAGCGGAAGCGTGCACTAAGGGATGTCTACGCGATGGAGCCAGTTGCCCCGAAGTTCAATCCATGGTCCTCCTGCCCAATCACTTTTGACCGAAGGGACCACCCCACCAGCATCCGCCACGGCGGATTCGCCGCACTGGTCCTAGACCCAATCGTCGATGGATTTCACCTAACCAGAGTCCTGATGGACGGGGGCAGCAACCTGAACCTGCTTTACCAGGATACAGTGCGCAAAATGGGCATAGACCCCTCAAGGATTAAACCTACCAAAACGACCTTTAAAGGCGTCATACCAGGTGTAGAAGCCAATTGTACAGGCTCAATTACACTGGAAGTGGTCTTCGGATCCCCGGATAACTTCCGAAGCGAGGAGTTAATCTTCGACATAGTCCCGTTCCCCAGCGGCTATCATGCCTTGCTCGGACGTACCGCGTTTGCAAAGTTCAACGCGGTGCCGCACTACGCATACCTCAAGCTCAAGATGCCAGGCCCTCGAGGAGTCATTACGGTCAACGGAAACACTGAACATTCCCTCCGCACGGAGGAACATACAGCGGCTCTCGCGGCAGAAGTGCAATGCAGCCTCTTAAGGCAATTATCGAATCCGGCTGTTAAGCGGCCGGACACAGCCAAGTGCGCCTGGAGTAACTTACAACAAGACCACCTGGCACGTTCCGAGCACGCGTAGCAGTGCGGCCCCAACCCCAGCTCCTGCGAAACGTCAAAGCAGGTCCTTCGCGTACACCATTACGCTCTGAAGATACCATGGGCATTGGGGAGGGGGGCACGACCACAATATACCCAGATTGCGGCTCAACCACACAAGGGGCTCTCAAGTGTGTCGTTTCTTTTTTCTTTTCTTTTTACCTTTTACTTTTTAAACACAGGACTCCGTTTGTCAGAAGCCCTGTCCGGCAGCAGACCTGCCGAACTCACGATGCAACAGCCAGGGAAGGATAAAGGCTACAACTAATATACAGGTGGTCTCCATTACGAGCATTTTCATACACCAATCTGCAGCCTACCCCTGGAAGGGGACATGTTTAAATAGTCTCCTACCTTGCTTATCGCACTATTTGTATCGTTCTGCATTCGTAGCAGCACTTATTGAATAAAACAATGCAACACCTTTTTGCTTATAATTGCATTTCTTTTTCATACATATGTTCATTCACGACATGTTGCATCCGTACACTTTGGTACGTTAATATACACAAGGGGCTTATGTTTCCCGCGTTATGGTGTGATGAGCCCGAACACTTTCACAAGTGCGGCACCCCGAACTTATATCACTATATGCATCGGCTCCGAATCATGTCTTGGGTCAATAGTTGGGTTTGCCCGGCTCCCGTGTTTTGGTACCTTACGTTCCGTTATATCGGCTAAGGTAGCACCGGGAGAACCACTGCGATCCCGCCCCAGTTCGGCTGGGTTAACGCCTCAGTGGAGAAAGCTAAAACTGACCGTCATGATGAGGCGAGAGACCGGTCGCTATTCGAGAGGTTTTCTGCGAGTCCTTAAAGACTTATGCCGCTTAGAGCGAGGAGCCGGATACTGTCCGTCCAAGGCGTGGATAGCGCCTCAAATTCGGCCTTCCGAAGACTAGGGGCTTCCCCGAAATTTAAAATTATAGAATTCTATGGCTAAGTGAGAGTGTTCAAGCATTATAAGTCCGGTTGCCTTGTTCGTTGTGTTGAGCGCCTCCCTAGATGGACCCAAAAATGGGAACAAGAGCGCTCAAGTTTATCCCGAACACCCCAGCACTCGTGGCATGGGGGCTGAAGCCGACGACTTGCCATCTCTCAGATTTGATAAACAGCCGCACAGAAGGTAATATTTTAAATTAACAAGCTTTGCTTAGCGCATATGAACTAAGTTTTCAGCGCACAGGATAACAAAATGCGAGTATACTCAAATATTACATCTTTGGAGCACTCACCCGCAATAGTGCGGGCGCCCTTCAGCACACTCTTATAATACATCTCGGGCGTGCGATGCTCCTTGCCCTCTGGTGGCGGGTCCGTCACGAGCTTCTGGGCATCCATCTTGCCCTAGTGCACCTTTGCGCGGGCAAGGGCCCAACGGGCACCCTCGATACAAGCGGAATGCTTGATAACTTCAACCCACGGGCACGCATCCACCAGCCGCCGCACCAGGCCGAAGTAGCTCCCAGGCATGGCCTCCTTAGGCCACAGCCGAACTATAAGGCCCTTCATGGCCTGTTCACCGCCTTGTGGAGCTCGACCAGCTGCTTCAGTTGGTCGCTAAGGGGCACCGGATGTCCGGCCTCAGCATACTGAGACCAGAAGACCTTCTCCGTTGAACTCCCCTCCTCGGCCCGGTAGAATGCGGCAGCATCAGACACGCTGCGAGGAAGCTCTGCGAACGCCCCTGGAGAGCTCTGAATTCGGGTAAGCAACAGGTAACTAACACTCACACGCTTACTCTGCATGAAAAATGCCTTACCTGCTGCTATTTTCTTCACCGCCTCAATCTCCTGGAGGGCCTTGTAGGCTTTGGCCTTAGCGGTTTTGGCACTCTCAAGAGCCGTGGCAAGCTCAGACTCTCGAGTCTTCGAGTCACGCTCCAAGTTCTCATGTTTTTTCACGAGATCCTGGAGCTCTTGCTGTACCTCCGCCACCCGCGCCTCCTGCTTCTCTCGCTCGGTGCGTTCCGCGGCAGCATTACGCTCGGCCGCGGCCACTGCCTCCTTCAGGGTCGCCACCTCGTTAGCGGCCCCTACAATACCCACGTTATCCTTGTCATTTTTCTTGCAACCAAATCCTTTTCTGTAAGGTACAATTTTCATAAGGTATTTGAAGTAAACATGCCCTAGAGGCAATAATAAAGTTATTATTTATTTCCTTATTTCATGATAAATGTTTATTATTCATGCTAGAATTGTATTAACCGGAAACATGATACATGTGTGAATACATAGACAAACATATAGTCACTAGTATGCCTCTACTTGACTAGCTCATTAATCAAAGATGGTTATGTTTCCTAACCATAGACATGAGTTGTTATTTGATTAATGGGTCACATCATTAGGAGAATGATGTGATTGACATGACCCATTCCGTTAGCCTAGCACTTGATCGTTTAGTATGTTGCTATTGCTTTCTTCATGACTTATACATGTTCTTGTAACTATGAGATTATGCAACTCCCGTTTACCGGAGGAACACTTTGGGTGCTACCAAACGTCACAACGTAACTGGGTGATTATAAAGGAGTACTACAGGTGTCTCCAAAGGTACATGTTGGGTTGGCGTATTTCGAGATTAGGTTTTGTCACTCCGATTGTCGGAGAGGTATCTCTGGGCCCTCTCGGTAATACACATCACATAAGCCTTGCAAGCA
>CAJFDF010000658.1:50010-61812 GCA_904067115.1 Aegilops sharonensis
CTCGGGCAAGTAACATACCGATGACAAAGGGAACAACGTATGTTGTTATGCGGTTTGACCGATAAAGATCTTCGTAGAATATGTAGGAACCAATATGGGCATCCAGGTTCCGCTATTGGTTATTGACCAAGAATAGTTCTAGGTCATGTCTACACAGTTCTCGAACCCGTAGGGTCCGCACGCTTAAGGTTTCGATGACAGTTATATTATGAGTTTATGAGTTTTGATGTACCGAAGGAGTTCGGAGTCCCGGATGAGATCGGGGACATGACGAGGAGTCTCGAAATGGTCGAGACGTAAAGATCGATATATTGGACGACTATATTCGGAGTTCGGAAAGGTTCCAAATGATTCGGGTATTTTTCGGAGTACCGGAGAGTTACGGGAATTCGCCGGGGAGAAGTATTGGGCCTTATTGGGCCCTGCGGGAAAGAGAGAGGGGCTTCCTAGGGCAGGCCGCGCGCCCCCCCATGGCCTAGTCCGAATTGGACTAGGGGGAGGGGCCGCACCCCCTCCTTCCTTCCCTTCTCTCTTCCCCTTCCTTGTCTCCTACTCCTAATACATGGAAGGACTCCTAGTTGGACTAGGAAAGGGGGAATCCTACTCCCGGTGGGAGTAGGACTCCCCATGGCGCGCCCCTCCTAGGGCCGGCCTCCTTCCTCCTCCACTCCTTTATACACGGGGGCAGGGGGCACCCCATGGACACACAAGTTGATCTACGGATCGTTCCTTAGCCGTGTGCGGTGCCCCCCTCCACCATATTCCACTTCGGTCATATCGTCGCGGAGCTTAGGCGAAGCCCTGCGCCGGTGGAGCATCATTATCGTCACCACGCCGTCGTGCTGACGGAACTCATCCCCGACGCTTTGCTGGATCGGAGCCCGGGGATCGTCATCGAGCTGAACGTGTGCTGAACTCGGAGGTGCCGTGCGTTCGGTACTTGGATCGGTCGGATCGTGAAGACGTACGACTACATCAACCGCGTTGTTATAACACTTCCTCTTACGGTCTACGAGGGTACGTGGACATACACTCTCCCCTCTCGTTGCTATGCCATCACCATGATCTTGCGTGTGCGTAGGAATTTTTTTGAAATTACTACGTTCCCCAACAGTATTACTCACCTTCTTTTTCCTCGAGCTGCTTCTTGGCATGGCTGAGCTCGTTCTCGGATCGCTCGAGGTTTTTCTTCAAAGTATTGACCTCCGCAGTCAGTGCGGCGGAGGTCAGCAGCACAGCCTGCAATTCCATATTGACATATTTTTATGACTCCTGCGTTTATCTTTCTAAAGATCCTCAGTCCGGCTTTTCTTTCCGAACACCGAATCGAGCATCAGGGGCTACTGTCTATGCGGTACCATTTTACATATGTTGAAATTCTTACCTCAAAGCCTGTTAGAAGGCTATTGCAGGCTTCGGTCAGCCCGCTCTTGGCGAGCTGAACCTTCTGAATCACCGCACTCATAACAGTGCGGTGTTCCTCTTCGATGAAGGCACCATTAAGCGCCTCCAGCAAATTATCCGGCACCTCCGGTTGGACGGAGGCAGCCGGAGTCTCGGTCTTGCCCTTCTTACGAAGGGGCCGCCCGCCGGACTCCGGAGCCACTGCGGCCTCCGGGGCTGAGTCCGGTGCATAGTCCGGGAGGGTGTCCTGTGACACCTCCGGGGCCTCCCCCTCCTGGTGGGTCCTTTCTGGGATCCCACCTCGGCGTCGTCCGCGGCACGGGGGGTGGAGGCAGTCGGAAGGGAATCCATATCGGACGCACCCAAGGACCTGCTCGACGAAACGGGAAGATCATCCTTGGGCGGACTGCAGGGTTGTATGCGGCATTAGAAAGACGTTATGTGGTGAAAGCAAAAACCTTGAGGTTATTCGGGTATCCGGACACTTACGATCTCGTCAGGGGCTTGGCCCTCGTAGGCCGATCCCCCTCGTCGTCGTCGACGTTGGTGGAGAAGTCTGGAGGAAGGGTTCTTCCCTTCTTGGACCCTCCGGCCTCCCCAGTTGGGGCGGCCTTCCTTTTCCTCTCCTCCCCCGCTGGGGGAGAAGCTTCTTCTTCTTCCTCCTCGTCTTCAGGAGAAGATTCTGCTTCAGAATCCGACAGCACCTGGCGTTGGGTGCTCCTTCGAGTTCCCGTAGCCTCCTTCTTGGCCTTCTTCTCCGGCACCACATGGGGTGCCGGAGCCAGCAGCCTCGTCAACCGGGCGTCCGCTGGGTCTTCTGGCAGAGGAGCCGGATAGTTAATCTGTCTGGACGTCTTCAGCCAGACCTGTCGAAAAATAGGGAGTTTTCAGATCCCACGTAGAGTCAATCTATGGAAAAGGAGTCCCGTAAAGGGTAAAATAACTTACCTCGCTGGCTTGATGCCGCGAGCTGTATCCGCGATCTTTGTTTGCAGATGCGGGGGCTTCGGCGCCCTTGAACAGCACCTTCCAGGCATCTTTGTACGTGGTATCGAAGAGCCGGCTCAAGGTTCGGTGCTGTGCCGGATCGAACTCCCACAAATTGAAGTCCCGTTGTTGGCATGGGAGAATCCGGCGGATGAGCATCACCTGGATTACGTCGACAAGCCTGTGATTCTTGTCCACCAGGTTCCGGACGCGTGTTTGGAGTCCGGATAGCTCGTCCGAATCCCCCCACTTCAGGCCCCGTCTCTTTCCATGACGAGAGCCGTGTGAGGAATCTAGATCTGAATTCGGGGGCCGCCACCCATTCAGGGTCGCGTGGCTCGGTGATGTAGAACCACCTCGATTGCCACCCCTTTATTGTCTCCACAAAGGAGCCCTCGAGCCATAGGACTTTGGCCATCTTGCCGACCATGGCGCCTCCGCACTCCAGATGGGACTTTCCTTGGCGTGGAAGGCAAGCTTGGCGATACGGATATGTAGATCTCTTACCATTGTAACCGACTCTGTGTAACCCTAACCCTATCCGGTGTCTATATAAACCGGAGGGTTTTAGTCCGTAGGACGAACAACAATCATACCATAGGCTAGCTTCTAGGGTTTAGCCTCTTTGATCTCGTGGTAGATCTACTCTTGTAACACACATCATCAATATTAATCTAGCAGGACGTAGGGTTTTACCTCCATCGAGAGGGCCCGAACCTGGGTAAAACATCGTGTCCCTTGTCTCCTGTTACCATCCGCCTAGACGCACAGTTCGGGACCCCCTACCCGAGATCCGCCGGTTTTGACACCGACAGTAATCTTCATCATTTTGTCTCCAAGTAGTCATACATGTCCTATTACATTAGTCTTTTTAAGCAACAGTTGCCAATAATTTATAGTTTTTGTAGTTGCTCAATTTTTATCGGGGGGTTGGTGTAGGTGCTGTAGGTTTTTGTGATGTCCATAACTGCAGTTGCCATCAATAGTGCTAGTATTTTCCCTAAGTTAGGGAGGCATTTGCTCATTCATTCCCTCTTTTTTGAACTTTGTTGATCTTTTTTGCTAACTGAGTTTATCATGTACATTTTTTTTACAACAAACAGCTCAAAGACGAGTTCTCGAGATGCGCAGAAGATAGTGTTTTTGGGAGCATGGATCACATCCAGAAGTTTGTTGCTGCGAGGCTTCCTCAAAACTACAACATCAATGTATTTCTTTGCCACCATGGTTTTGCACTTTTCATAAGAAACATAGTGCTTTTTTCGTTTATCATTGTTGTTGTATAGACTGCTCATCTTTCGAGTTTTGTATTTTTGTATTTTTGCAGAAACAAAGGAGGTTATCAATGCTGGTCCACGATATGTGCTCTGAAATATCAGTCCAAATTGGGAGGTTTGTTCAAGGGGTGGGCAAGTTGGAAGAGGAGGAGGTTGAACCAGTAGGCGCAAGTGTTTCTAGGGTCGCAAGCGTATGTCAATCATCACGGCAAAAAAAGGCAGCGGCAAGTCCGCTACAGCAGAAGGTTGCAAAGCAAAAGAATACAAGGGGTAGTAGCAGTCAGTGCAAGGAGACACTTTTGGCGTCCGATGACGAGGAGGAGGAATCCGACGAGCAAGAATTTGAATCTTCAGAAGAAGAAGAAGAGGACGAAGGGAAAGATGAGGACAATCCTGAAGAGGAGAGTTCGGATAAGGACGGGGACATCAATGATGACAATGATGATGATGATGACTATGATGATGATGTTCCGTCATACAGCAGCCCGCCAGCAGCCATAGAAGATGGTGATGATGATTCACAACACATGGACGCTGGCAACTCACAACCGCCCTTTGCTGGTGAAGAAGATGGTGGAGATGAGGAAGACGACGATGAGGATGATGTTGAAGAGGAAGAGCAGGACATGGAGGAGGATGATGAAGAGGAACGGGACGATGAAGAGGACAAAGAGAAGGAGAGAAATGTGGAAGGGGGCAGTGATAAAGAGAATGAACCAGAAAAGAAAGAGGGGAAATCAGAGGAGAAACAGGATGATGAAAAGAATGAAGAGCAGGAAAAAGAGGAGGAAGACAGAGAGGATGAAGATGATGAGGCAGAGCAAAATGGTGGGGGTGGGAAGAAGGGGGTGAAGATAAGGATGATGGCGGCAATGGCGGCAATGGTAGCACCGACCAGCCCAGCAAGGAAGGTGGTGATGATGAGGGAGGTGCACGAAATCCGGGGTGGCGTGGGGGAAGTTGCGACGATGAGGTGCCGCTAAGTAAGATCATGGAGAGACTCAAGCGCACTGGCAAGGAAAATAGTGAGCCAGAGGAAACGATGTTCGTCGAGAGCACACAAGGAAGCATCCAAAGCGCCGATGATTTTTTTCAGAGCAGCTTTGTTATGATGGACATGCAGAAGGAGCCGTTTGAGGTTCAGAGTTGGCCTGTCATTTTGGCTGCAGATGTGGTGAGGATTGGAGATACCCAGTACAGACAGAAACATGTCATCCCCGAGACCCATGATATCCCTCTTTTCCCGTTGCCCGTGATGCCAACTAAGAAAAAAAATCTTTGTGGTGGATTTGTGCCTTGAGACGATGGTAGATGAGTTGGAACTACCAAGTTTTGGCCAAAAAGAGAAGGGAAGAAAACTTGCAGGAGGAGTTGGAGCGGCTGCCACGAGGAAGGTCAAGAAAGTGAGCCATAAGACAGTTAAGGCCTGTGTTATGTCTCCAAAAGGAAGCGAGGATGCGGCTGTTCAAGGTGCTGCAACTACGACAACCAGCCAGTAAGCTCCGACAGCTCAGAGGCCGACAGATGAAGCGACAAGTCAGAAAGCGACGTCACCAGCAAAAAGCAAGGTTTACCAGAAAAGAGCAGCAAAGAAGCAAAACACAACAACTGGTCATATTCTGCAAGCAACTGAACAGAAAAAACAAGCAACTGCTGAATCAGTCAAGATTGAAAACAGAGCAACTGCTGAATCAGCAAAGAGTGAAAATAGAGCAACTGGTGCTACTTTTGAAGCAACTCAGCAAAAAAACTCAGGCAACTAGAGTGAGCATGCAGGCAGCAACTGCCCGGAATCAGCAGCCCCTCGCACGCAAAGTACGGAGGCAACTGCTGTGCTTGAGGAAGCAACCCCTGAGCAGGAGCAAGCAACTTCCCAGGACTCAACAGACATGCCTCCGATACTCCCCAACAAGCAAGCGTGCTCTACAAAGGGGAAAGAAATCTCATTCCATGATGTTAGGGACATCAACAAGCTGCTTGAGAAGTGTGTGAGCCCAGGTTCGATGCCACCGCTTGCGAGGAGTAATTCTGCTGGCACCATACCTGTAATACAGACATCAACTACCATCAATCTACCAGCAAACAAAGGAGCATGCGATTCAGGTGAAGAAGCACGATTGCTGCAAAGATCAAAGTCTGGGAGTGCTGTGTGGGATGATTATTGTCCAGCTCCACTTTTCGATCTTGAGATAGATGAGCCAGCAGGAATAATAGGCGAGCAGGGCAAGGCAACAGAGGATAAGGGGGTTGCAAACGCAGCTGCCACCGGTGACATTGAGTGGGGAATTGACTGGGGTAATATGGACTTCGATGAAGTTGTCGAGGGGGCAGTGAAAAATGCTGTAGGTCAGAGTGCGGGGCAAATGTCACCTGCTGGTTTCAGCACGCCAACCGAAGTTGCAAAAACTACCGCTGAGGGGGAATCATCGGGCAAAGGTGCAGCCAGCAGCTCGGAAGAACCCATTCCTGAGAAGCGCGAGAGTAGGATACAGAAAGCTCCACCATCACAGAGGTCACCATATGTGAATGTAGGGATGAGGAAGGATTTCACATGCAATGCAGAGACAAACAGAGTGTATGCACTGATTCTGTTGCTTGGAGGAGGAGGAGGGACGAGAAGGACGTCGCAGGGTGATGATACAACGTGTGTGTTTGTTCCAGTAGCCACTTTTTTTCTGCTTTTTTTCTTTTTTGCATGCAATGATCTCTCCTATTGTTATTTTTCTCAACAGAGCCTTTCTTTTTGTTCTACAGGCCGCAAATCATAAACTATCGAGGTTACTTCTGCACAATCAAGGAGCTTGCTCAATCAATGAGGAAGGCGGGATGGATGAAGACACATGTCTTTGAGTTAGGGATTGAAGCAATCATGTACAACAGACAGGTGGGGTCCAACAAAATAATCATGCCTGTTAGGTTTTCGGTGAGAGAAATAAAAACCCACAGTTTTTCCTTTTTTTTGTTTTTTGGCACTGAAGTTGTTTCTTTATTATCCGATTCTACATTTCTTCATAGACTTGGCTTCAAAGGCTCGATCTCGATGTGAGGGAGCTGCATGATAGGTTCAAAAAATCAAACCGTTTGGATGAGCAAGACATGGCATGGTCCATGTGTTTTTACTAGTTGTCAAACATGATAAAAGGCTCTATTATGTTTTTTCTTAGATTTTTTTCTAGAAGCTGATATCAGGAAATCATAGGAGTTGCTTGAAATCACATGATAAGTTGCTCATAAAAAGACACTGAGTTGCCTGATAAGCCATTTTTGCAGAAGCTTCATACACATTGTCAGAAGTTTTTTGATATTTTTTAGTGTTTTGAGAGTTATGCCAGAAGTTGCCTAAAATTCTAGAGAGTTGCCTAAAAATCATATCAGATCTTGCTCCTACAAACATATAGAGTTGCCCAAAAACATATCAGGAGTTGATGTCTTTTTTGTTATGCTGACATGGTTTTTTTCTTGAAGATTATGATTCCTGTGCTTGAAAATTTAGACCCAGAGAACGCCGATGGTGCACACCACTACTGGGTACTCAACATCAATATGAGGGACAAAAGGTTTGAAGTGTTTGACTCAAGGAGGATGTTAAAGAAAAGCAAGAGGCTGGATGATGTTGCAAGGGCTATTGTAGCTGCAGTTCGTGTGTTGTGGGACAAGTACTATCCAAAACAAGCAAAGACAATGGACAAGTTCCCGCTTGTGGATATCGATGCACCAAAGCAGACTATATCGTAAGGACTAACCCACATACATACATATCGTTGTTAGAAGACGTAGTGTTTGCTTTTTTGCAAGTGCTTTCTTGACATTTCTTTTTTTGCAGCGGTGACTGTAGCAATTCGCGTTGATGAACGCGTTATTGTGGAACGGGACGTGGCTCCCGAACTACGGACAAAGCGACATACCAAACATCAGGAAGAAGATGACCATCTCCATGCTGAAGTGTGACCTGAACAAGATTCCATGGCAGGAGATCCTCAAACCGGCCAACAAGTGAACAAATATCTAGGTACATTTTTTTCCTGGTCAATGTGTTCCTTTAGAGAATATCAAATGTGAATACTAATGTGTTCCATTAGAAAACTCACAAAAGTTTGTCCCAAACCACCTATAACTGTTTGCATAAATCACAAGCGTCCATATGATTTTGCATGTTTACGAGTAAGGAATATAAGCACAAATGTCAAGCATCTACCTCCACACAGTCTCCAATTTGTGAATTTAAAGCTAGGAAAACACATAAATTGAAACAAGTCCATGCAAATCATTTCATAGTTGCTTTTTTTTAAACTGGCAGTTGCTTGATTTCCCTTCTACATTTGCTCAGAAACCAGACCCCAATTGCTTCATCTACTAGGACACTGTTTGCTCTTTTTTTCCTTACTTTCAGCTAGTTTTGCAAGCCCAGGGGGTCATTATCTTCATGTGGTAACGATCACATCTGCTTCCCTAGGCACGTCGCAGCAGTGTGATCGGTTGATTCACAAATGTTGCACTTGTTCTTTTTCTTAGGGTGTAGTTCCAGGACTGATTTGAAGCGCCTGCCGCGGCTGCGCCCTTTTGTGACTGAACGAGGTGGATCCATAGGAGCAGGGGGGAAGGAGGTTGGTTTGAAGTACTTGGGGCATTAGGGTTTGATGCTTCCCTAGCACGAGTCGCTTCTCGGGCTGCCTTTAGCCTCTTCTTCTTCAGTTTATTCAGCTTAGTAACCTCAGTATCTACTGCTTTCATGTGCCTCCTAACTGCAGCGGCTGCCTCATCACTAGCCATTGCCTTCTTGGCTAGGTTTGCAAAATCCATTGTCAGAGTCAGTTGCCGAACTTGGTTCTCTGACTCAGCGTGCAAGTCATGCGGAGGGCCCTCGTTAGTTGGTGGTGGTGCACTTGGCACTGCATCTTGCGTCCAGCGGCGCTTGATGTAGTGTTCAGGTATCTTATTAACCCCAAGGCTTGTGAAGATTTTCAAGACATGGCAACAAAGCATGCCGTCCCTATGCCACTTGCAACATTCGCAATCATAGATAGCTGGCTCTGGTCTCACTGTGACTAGGCACTTCCTCGAGCCATACGCTAGAACTTCTTCTGTATTGGGCTCAAGGTAATAGAAGTTGATTCCAGCGGGACACACATCGTACTGGCCAATCATCTGAAACTCAGTTCTAAATTTCACATAGATGTCCCTAGTGTATGCTTTGTAGGCATGCCTCTCAATGGGGGAAATGCGACCATCTTTGTGCTTCTAGATACTCTGTCCGGTAGTCGTTCCCGCCCTCCCTCACAAGTATGTGTACCTGAATCTTCTCATATTGCTTGACGAAGTTGAGAATTGACTTGTGTGGGTTCACATAGCGCTTCAGCACAGCATTGAACCCTTCAATGCGTTGCGTTGACTGAAGGAAAGGGAAGAACCTGAATTTGAAGTAACACGGCACCCATGTAGCCCGATCTTCATAGAGTTTCTCAAAGTGACCATGCATAAGACCTTCATATTTTATCCTGGGTCATTTTCCATCACCTTGCAGAAGTAGTTTAGTGTTTCTTCAATGTCAATGTCTTTAGTTGGGGCATTGAGCTTCGAACAGTGGTTATGGGTGGCTTTAGCTGTGTACGGAACAATCAACACCGAGTCGTAGTATGATGACATTAACATCATCATCTTTCCTGCCATAAAAAAACAGAAACTTGCGTTTTTCAGAACTAACTAACCACAATGCAGTGAGCAACATGTTTTTTATAGATACCATAAAGTAACAATTATGCATAAGAAGAACAAGAACCAAGCCTGTATCCCACCAAGTTTTGTTTCTGATGGGTGATGTCTCTTTTTTTATTTTCAGAGTTGCACGGAAAATGAACATAGTTGCCTCAGTTTACTGTTTAAGTTGCCAGTTTTTCTCCCTGATCAGGGTTGCCCATGAATCCTAAGCAGCTTATACTAGGATAGGAAACAAACCCAAGTAGTTGAGGTAGGAATAGGCAACACCAAAGTTTTTCTGTTTTGGGTCATGATTTTTTTAATTACCAGAGTTGCCCAAAAAATGAACATAGTTGCATAAAAAATGAACATAGTTGGCTCATGTCAAGGTGCTTGAGGCAAGAATAAGTAACAGTTCCGTGGTAAAAAGACTTAACGCAATGTGAGTTGTACCTGCTATCAAGTTGTAGTCATTTAGGTGAGTCAGTAATTTTTTCTGTTCCGGCGGGATTCCTTGGTGAGAACGGAGGTATTTTGAAAGTGAAGGCTTCTCAATCAGTGGATGGTTGTGATCTGCAATAAAAGTGATAACCTCCCATCTGTCATCTTTAAGCTTCACCACCATCTTAGCACGACATTTTGTTTGCTTCACAGTTTCCCGTTTCCTCTTCTTCTTGAAAGTGTGTTCCTCGACATCCTCTTCAACATATTGTTCAGGTGAGCTTGGACATGTAGTGTTTTTGCTCGACGAGGGAACATCCGGGATCCCAACCCTCTCTAATAGTTTGCGGAACTTGTTACAGCAGAATTGCTGTTTTTCCAGCACACCTGTGTAGGCCGACCTGTAAGACGTATTTGACTTGATTGAAAAGCCCTCCATCAAAGCGTAGCGATTGTAGTGTTCCCTCACATCCTCTAATGTGTCGAAGCGCATGCCAACATAAGGTTGTTGTGGCTGTGATCCAGCTTCTTCATCTTCCAACTCATGTGCCTCATGAACTAAAGCATTAGCAGGAGCAACCATAGGTGGGGGAGCGGCAACACGATTGTCCGGGACATGAGTAGTGTTAGGGCCAACATTGGGGTCAGGAGACTCACCAACCTCCTCCTCCAAATGTTGATGCTCCTGTTCATCCCCTGCATGCAAGAAGGGTGCACCCAACTCGACTGAAATGTTGATGGAATCTACGTCAAGCGGTGGTTCATTCAGATCAATCATCATGGACAATCAACCTGCAACAAATTGTGTGTTAGCCCACCACAAAAGCATGCATGACCTTTTTGAACAAACTAGTTGTAGAATATAAAGGAGAAACTATGAACACTTGTCTGGGCAACTATAAAGTTAAACAGATGCAATTCATATCTTCCTTTTTTCTCAAAAGTTTCCTGTTTCTTCTTGTTTTCTTATATGTGTTATGTTTTCTACCAGTATGACACACATATACAGCAGCAAAGATTTGTTTTTACACGACATGCGCTGATTCAGTTGTGCCTTTTTTCAGCAACAGATTACAACTTTTGATGATGGGAAAGAAACAATGTGCATATCTGACGGAGAGCTTACCAGGAGCAGGAGGCCTATCATTTGGTGTAGTTTATGTCTTTTTTTATTTTTTTAGTGAGACCATATGGAATGTAGCAAAGTATCTTAGTGTGAGATTGTTCGAATCTGTTTATGACGCGACCTTTGTTTTGTTCATTTGTCGTTTGTGTATTCTTTTTAGCGAGAACCATACTGATATGGCAAAATTTGTGTGTTAACACATGCAAGTTAATACTTTCTACCTCTGTCTATAACTTGAGTTTTTATGTTCTTGATAGTTCATGCTTTAATGCACAGGGAAGTTGCATGTGTTTTAGTACTAGAGTTGCCATGTTCTCACATCCGGTAGAGGCAACTCTAGAATTTCTGAACAGCTACGGTTGCACAACTATTTTTTTACCAGAGTTGCTTCAAAAATGATCATAATTGCTTCAGTTAATTGTTCGAGTTGTCAGGTTACTTTTCCTGATCAGGGTTGCTCATGAACCCCAAGCACCTTATAATAGGATAGGAAAGAAAGCCAAGCAGGTTTCAATGCAAGGAATATAGAGAAATTATGTTTTCGTATTGCAATGCACCTGCAAAACGCAATGGTCCTGCATTTTCTTTCCCACTAGAGTTGCTCTATTTTTGTACTGGTGTTGCTTTTTTGTATCATAATAGTTGCTCAAGATGCGTACTGGTGTTGCCACTATAGTTGCTTTTTTCACCAGATCAAAAGAACGAACTAAAAACTAGACTAGTTGATGTTCAAGCAGGGAAGGGCAGGGGTGGTTGAGTAGGGAAGAGAGAGGAGTCGGGTGGAGGTGGTGCTTACCTTTTTAGGGGCAGGTAGGTCTGGTTTTTTTCTCTCCAGATCTGATTTTTGGAGCAAGGAGGAGGAAGGAGGTGTTC
>CAJFDF010000659.1:49828-59836 GCA_904067115.1 Aegilops sharonensis
AGCGTTGAGTTATAGACGAAACAATCTGATGCTGCAGCAGAATCCGAGTCAAACTACAAGTCCAAAGGTGTTACGTCACCTCCGCTTGGGCCCATTGGCCTTGTACGACCTAGGGTTAGTTTTAGGCTGCCTTGGGACGTCCTCCCACCTCCTTGGCCGCCACCCCTTGCTCCTATATAAGTAGATCCATCTAGTAGCTTTTTCCTTAGGATTTGTTTAGTTAAAAGTTAGCCATTGCAACTTCGTGTACTTCGTTTGTGTCCAACGACCAGGCCAAGACCGCTTACGGATCCCCACGTTTATCAATACTTCATATATATTCGCAATATTCAGATTGCATTATCATATTCTTGCTTGTTCTTCGATTGCGTGCAGGAATAGACCTTCGTGGTCAGGCTGATCGTGCTTCCGGCATCGTCAGTAACCTCAGGAGATTGGTTTAGCGATTGCTAAGGCGCAACGTCGTGCACGTTTGTAGTCGGATCGTCAAAGTCGTCTCCACCAAATCGATAGTTATCATCTCATCGAAAGATCGGGACACCCTCGCCTCTATCATTATGGTCTTCATCTGGCTTTGGAAGAGGTGAACTTGAGAAAACAGGGTTAGATAACACAAGAACACTCTAATTAAAGCAATTTCAGGAAGCAACAAGAGTACCAAGACTGGGATGCCATGTAATGGGTGAGTACTCAGTACTTCATTTGGATATAGACATGTTCCCAAAGATTTAAAGATGTGCAATGAATTACAAAGATTTTCTTCCCCTAAACTTGGACTCTTTCTCCCCCTGAATCGGATATTGGATAATGGGAGGAGGTAGGGTGAGAGAAAATCAAAGCAAGAAAAAATCAGAGCAGGAAATGGTACAATCAACAAAAATTCAGAGCAACAAGAATGTTTGCAATAGCTAAGATCAACCATATATTGACATGTCTTTCCCCTCTTAAAGACATGTGACTTATCTCCTCTTTTGTCAACAAGCATCTGTGAAAGAGCTTAGATGAGCTCATATGACAAGCTTTGATGGTTTCTCTCTCCCACTTTGACATCAATTTCCAAGAAGGGCACTTCTGGGGCATGAGACAAGTAGGTGTGGTCCTTGAGAGTCACAACAAAGCAGCAGGTAGTCTGAGATGCCGATAGAGGAAAGAATCATTGACGCCGATCTAAAAATAATAGGCAATAATAAATGGCAAAATATTTCTCAGAGTTGAAATCGGTGATGCCGAAATGACAGAGTCACAAAAAGTCCAGATCGGTGAGACCGAATCAGTCCATGTTGGTTAGACCGATGAACTGTACGTTCACAAGGAGACCTTGTGTTTCTGTCGGGCCGATGGGTTTGGATCGGTGGGACTGAGTTCAACACAGAGTGAAGATTTTGTCATCTCAGTCACTTGGCAAATGAAATATCACAAGGATTTGCAAGGAATTAACTGAAAGATTTGCAATGAATTAACAACAAAATAAAAGTAGAGAAGAGATCCAGATGAAGATTTTTATAAAGGGAAACACAATAGCAGGAAACATATGCAAGAACATGAAGAAGCACTGGAGAACTTCATCTAGAAGGGTTTGGCAACAAAGGCGCATATGTTAGAGTATATTGACTGAGGAGTCAAGTGATAGCAGTTGATCGTAGGTCATACTCATCGTTTAAGCTCAAAATGGGGTTACCATTTTTCGTTTAAGCATTTTGATGTGTTCACATCTTGTTGAGTTGATTTGACTCATGACTTGGGTCAAAGCTTCTCTAAGATGGAGCGACATACCTTAGGTTGTGATGTTGATCTTGATCATGTAGTCGAACTTGTGTTGGATGCTCAAGGTTGATGTAGTTCATCAAGAGTTGGGAGCACCACTTGGAGTTTGAGTTCATCTTCCTACTTGGGTTAGATTTGCAAGGAAGATCACTTGTGTATCCAAAATGAGAATCATGAAACTTGATACCAAATGATATTTGATATATTTAAATTGTCAAAGGATATGTTAAGTGGGTTCATGCTTCCTTGTATTCAACAAACACATAGTAGGAACTTGGTGATGTAGAGATTGCTCAAAATGCGAGTGACTTGCAATCTCATGGATTTGTGCTCATCCAAGTACATACAAAGGGTTAGATGATATGCAAGGGTACAAGTATAGATTCAAGACATAGGATTATCATCATAAGAGAAATATCAAGGAGTAGTCATAAAAGGCTCATGCCTTGCATGTATCAAAATGGAGTTTCTACTCCAAGTTTGAGGCATCAATTATGTTCAATTCACCTCTCAAACGGCAAAATACTTTCTCATCAAGAAGTTTGGTGAATATATCCGCCAATTGCTTATTGGTAAGGACATGCTTAAGATTGATGTCTCCTTTTGCAACATGGTCTCGAATGAAATGATGACGAACTTCGATATGCTTAGTTTGAGAATGTTGCACGGGATTGTGAGCAATCTTAATAGCACTTTCACTGTCACAAAGCAATGAAACATGTTTCACATGTATCCCATAATCCTTAAGAGATTGGGTCATCCAAAGTAATTGAGCACAACATGATCTGGCGGCAATGTATTTCGCTTCGGCGGTGGATAGGGATACCGAGTTTTGTTTCTTGGAGGACCAAGACATAAGGGATCTACCAAGAAATTGACAAATACCTGAAGTGGACTTTCTATCAACCTTGTCACTGGCATAGTCCGAATCGGAGTAGCCAACAAGATCAAAAGAAGACCTCTTAGGATACTAAATGCCAAAGTTTGGTGTATGAATTAAGTATCTCACTATCCTTTTCATTGCCTTAAGATGACAGTCTTTGGGGGGCGTTTGATATCGTGCACACATGCACACACTTAGCATAATATCGGGATGGGACGCACATAAATATAACAATGAACCAGTCATACAGCGGTAAACCTTTTGGTCAACCGGTTTGCCATCCTTAGTCAAGTCAAGATGTCCAGTTGTAGGCATGGGTGTTTTCATACCTTTCCTTTCTTACATGTTGAACTTCTTGAAAAGATCCTTCATATACTTTGTTTGAGAAACAAAGGTACTGTTGGGGATATTACTACTGGGCGTAAACCGGCCAGGAGAGGCCGGGTTAACTTCATCAGTAGTCAAGTATGCTTGAAGCCCGTGAGGATATTCTATAAGGGCCCAAGGCCCAGAACCGGTTTAAGGCTTGTAGCCGTGAACCGACATTAGTATGTAACTTGTGTTGTAAGTTAGAAATACTAGAGACCGAACCGGACACGTCTATGAGCCGGTCTCGGGACTCTGCAAACCGACGGGCGTCACGACCCTGCGGCGATTCAGGAGAACGGAAAACAACTCGAGACTTAGGCGAAGCTTGTTTGCTCCCTAGTCATCGAAACCCCCATCTATTCCATCACAACTAGACGTAGGCTTTTACCTTCATCGAAGGGGCCGAACTAGTATAAACTCTCTTGCGTCCTTGTGTTCGCTTTAACCCCTTCAAGCTAACCCGTAGCGATGGCTCCACGACTAAGTCCTTTCATGAGGACATCTGCCGTGACAAAACCACGACAGTTGGCGCCCACCGTGGGGCTATCGCACGATGGTTTCAAGTTCTTGGAGGGCAACTTCGAAGGACTCAAGGGTTACGCTGTGAGCCGGATGACCAAGAGTCATCGCGGCAAGCTCTACATCAACGATTCAGGCTGGGGCCCCGAGGCCGGCTCGATTGAGTACGGGTACCGTGTCACCTTTCGTGGCATACACATCTTCAACGGCAACATCGGTGAACCGGGCCCTGAGCCGGACATCTGCACCGACCTCGTCGAAACGGCTCAGCGTGCAAGGTCTGCCCAGGTTAAACCGGTTGTGAAGCATGCCTTCGTGGGAGTCATCCACGGAGGAGAATACGAAGATGATAGAGGCAAAGGTGTCCCGTCTTTCGATGAGATGTTGGTTCTCGCTTTGGAGGAAGTCGACTTTGACGATCCGACTACGAACGTGCGAGGACGTCGCGCCTTAGCAATCGCTAAGCCAACTCCGAGAGGTTATTGACCACGCCGGAGCACGATCAACCTGACCATGAGGGTCTGTTTCCTGCGAGCAAACGAATAACAAGCAAGAAACTGAGATTGCAATCTGGATATTGCGAATATAAGATGAAAGCTTTATTGATCAAGGTGGGGTTCTGTGACGCCTTTGTCTGGTCGTTGAACACAAACGAAGTACGCGAAGTTGTAGCTATGGCGAACTTTTAATCTAAACAAAACCCAAAGTCTAAACAGTGCCCTAAGGGCTGTATATATGGAGGAAGAGGGGGGGGGGGGATTTCGTGGCCCTTGGTGGAGGGGTCCGAAATCAACCCTATCTCTTGTTTCCCCACACATACGGACTCTAAAAATAGCCTATACTTGTGTATTTCGAAATTACAAGGGCCTGGCCCAATAATAAGGTGACGCAACACCTAGAAAAGCCTCGGGACGAAATTTATGAAGTAGCATCTTGTATATTTCCTCCAAGGCTTCATGCACCCATTATGGTGGCTTCAAAGTCCTGAAACCATCACTTGTAACTCCGTTCTTGTTCCCCTTGCGCATGGCATTATCTCCATGCTTGTTCTTGCTCCAATGTCCATCCTTCTCCAAGCTAGGCCCTACATTTGTAAGCACAACAAATGTATCCAATTTAGGCAACATCATATTCTCATGAACATTAGAATCATTACCAAGAAACGAAAGTACCTGATAATTTAATTGGCGTGCGCGAGCTCTAGTAATTGGTCCAGTATATTTAGCAGTAGGGGCTGTGGGTGTAACAATGGTATTGATGTCCTCATCATCCTCCCCTTCTTGAAATGAAGTCGTCCTCGACGGAAGCTCATCTTCTTCACCCAAATAAGGCTTCAAATCTGCAATGTTAAAAGTGGGACTAACCCCAAAATCTGCAGGCAGCTCAAGTTTATATGCATTATCATTTATTTTCTCCAACACCTTAAAGGGACCATCAGCACGTGGCATTAGCTTTGATTTGCGCAAATCAGGAAATCTATCCTTACGCAAATGTAACTGATGCGGAGCATCCCACGTTCATCACCATGTACACTCCGACTACTCTCCAAGCCCCAAGGATACATGAGATGAGACCTCGACTATTCGCCATTGGACACAAGGTGAACCCGTTCCTACATGCTTCCCCTTTCCATTCGTGTGAGACAGGGTTGCTACCTAAGGCGAGGACTCTATGCATGCCTAGGTACCAAGGAGACCCTCTCGGAGATGCTCGGAATGATGGACAAGTCCCCAAGTACAAGGATGAAGGAACACGACGAGAGGAACCGGAGAAAGCCTGCAGAGCCCGGACATCCGGCGTCAGCCCGGTCATCCGGCCCTTCTCGCAAGCCCGGACACCCGGCCCCAGCCCGGACATCCGGCGCCCATCACAGCAGCCGCAAATCTAGAGGGCCCGGACATCCGGCCCCCCAGGCCCCGGACATCCAGCCTCCCACGAAGCCCCGGATATCCGGCCCCTCGCCCGGAAATCCGGCGCCCCGCACCCGAATCGACAGGAACCAGTCGCGCCAGCCCGGACATCCGGCCGGCTAGCCCGGACATCCGGCGTCTCGGGAAAGCCCGGACATCCGGCCCGACGCCCGGACATCCGGCCTCCCCTGCCTGCGTGCAGTGCATCCGGGCCGAGGCCCTTGTACCCCTTCGCCCCCTAGACTAAATATACTCCATCCCCTTCCTCTTTCTAAGGTTAGCGTTGATTTAGCTCATTAGATAGAGCTTCGCTCATCCATACCGGATCTACTCCACGAGAGAGACCGCGGCCCCTCTTCGGAGATGATCTGATGCGGAGCAGCCCTCACTCATCCCCACGGACGTTCCTACATCTCCCTCAACACCACCGGGACCCATGACAAGAGCCCGAGCTAAGGCTATTGAAGATAAGGTGAACTCGCTCCTATTCGACCTTCTTATTTCTACCCGTGAGACATGGCTACTACCTCATTCAGAAACTCTGTGCGTGATCAGGTACATGGAGGCGAACCAAGGATCTACTACTTGCAAGAGCCAAGACGGCGAGAACCCCAAGTATGTCGAAGAGGAAGAAGGGATGCAGCTGAAGCTACAGGACACGGACGTCCGACCCCCTCCGGACGTCCGACGATTCCCAGGCCACGGACGTCCGGCGCCCTCCGGACGTCCGGAACTTCGTCACCCGAATCAAACCTACGGACGACCGGAGCTGACCGAACGTCCGGACGACCATCACCCGAGCCGGATCTACGGACGACCGACAGCCTCCGGACGTCCGGACCCTCCTGAAGCCCCGGACGACCGGCCCGCTACGGACGACCGACACACCTACGGCAGAGAAGAATAGACGGACGTCCGAACGCGTCCGGACGACCGAACCCTCCCGAGCCTCCGGACGTCCGACGCCTTCCGGACGTCCGACGCCTGATGCGGGCTGAAGCCCATGTACCCCTTCGTTTTGACTTCCATTTGCACTAAGACTATAAATAGGACCCTTCCATCTCCTAGTTAGGGTTAGCTTTGGATTTGCTCATATTTCGGTGTGAGAGCCTTTGCTCATCCACTTGGCTACTTCTTCTTCGAGATCAGGACCTCTACGGAGAAGATCCCCCAAGCGGATTCAAGACCCCCTCCTAGGGTGGACCCCTCAAGACCTCCTCTCGGAGAAGAACGGCTACCCTTGTATCCTACCCTTTGTTGTCCTTGAATCTTGTGCCACTCTATGTGTTTGATAATCTAGCACTTGTGTGATCGTTTTCTTGTCGGTTGAGTGACCTCTCTCTCGTTCTCCCCGTGTTTTCCCTCGTGTTCTTCCGCTCGTTCTTCGTGTTCCTCGTAGGGATTCTCTCCAAGCGTGAAAGATCGTCAACCTAGGGTTCTGCCCTATATCATATGGTATCATGAGCCACGTTCATCACGTTTTTGGAGCCCCTACATCGTGTCTTCTAGCTTGATTTTGTTGTTTTTGTCCTAATTCCGAAAATTCCCCACAAAAATAGCCCCAAAAATTTTTGTGATTTGTTAGTGTGATGAGATTTTGTTGGATTTGGTCCATGGATTTGTGTTGCTACAGGTGGATCTAGCTTTCCCCACCCTCCCCACCCTTTTCCATCTTCCAAACCCCTCGATTTCGACCTCACAATCATCTTCTTCCCCGGAAATTTTGCAGTTCCTCTCTCCGAGCCCGATCTTCGTCCAGGCTCCGGACATCCGGACAAGGCCGGACGTCCGACGCCGTCCGGACGACCGTAAGTTTACGGACGTCCGTACAACCCTGACCAAACTGAACTTCGTCAGTTCAAACACCACCACCACCCCATATTTCTCCACATCTTCCGAACCCATATACACCAAAATCTTCCACGATTCCTCCGATGACGATTTTGACACATTTTGGTCCTTGAGATTNAGATTGTCATACTCGATCATCTTGGATCAACACATCGACACACCATACATATAGCATACTTGGGATAGAAGTTGTTGCATTTTTGCTTATTAGGTTGTGCACAAGTTCGTATCCGCCTATTGTGCAATCGTGCTAGCGTCTCTCTAGTGTTGTGCAACAAGAGCATCTTGGTGTATTCCACATTTTGGCTCATCCTTGGTTGCATAACCCCATATTATCTATTTGCACGTGTGTTTCCGTGTACCATATCTTGCTATTGGTCTACTTGTTGCATTTGCAAATTTGTGAATCATTTCCAACTTTATTGAGTCTTACTTACAATTGCATCAAATTTTGTGCCACCATCCTAACCGAGCTCCACCATAAGCTTTTATTTGTGTAGGTGTGAGAACCGACAAGAATCGGTGCCAAGAGTGCTATTTCATTGTCCGCAATTGAGTGAACTTGATTCATTTTCAACATCGGTCAAAGGTACATTGGTATACGTTCTTTTCCGTTCTACAACTCACATCTTGCTTGGAATGATGGATAGGCCAAGTTCTTCTACCAACCCACTCTTCATCGAGCAAGACGACGACATGTCCTCATACGTCACCAAAAGCCACCTCTTCGGTGCACAACGAGCGTTGCACCAAGAACAACAAGCAATGAGCGACCGCATCGACAACCTCGCCACCGACTTGCGACTCTCCGAGCAACGTACAAGAGACTACTTCGACAACAAGTTCGAGGCGCACAAGCAAGAGAATGATGCAAGAATGGACGAGATCCACAAGTTGGTGAAAAACAGGCATCATTCCACTTCTTCATCATCAAGACGGAGCCACTCGAGTCGACACTCCGACGACACCTTCTACGACTCAAGTACACCGTCATCGAACACTCTTCGACGAGCCGCGCGCCAAGATCGTCATGCATCTCGCAACCCGCTACATGACAAGAACTCACAAGACCAAGTTGATGATCAAGTTCCTCGTCCTCAATCAAACCAAGAGGCTTTTGCTCAAGCTCAAGAACGGCAACGTCTTCGTCGCCAACAAGAGGAAGAAAGAGCACGTCGTCACCAAGATGAACAAGACGCCAATGCTCAACGTCGTCAACAACAACAACGTGAAGAGCAAGCTCTTGAGGCGCAACGTGCCCTTCAAGAATCAAGTAGAGCCGTCGCCAACCGCAATCGCGAACGGCGCAATCAAGAGGAAGCCCTTCGAGAAGAAATCCAAGAGAGGAACTACCAACCTCATGTACACCGTCAAGTTCCTCAAGCTCCTCAAGCTCCTCCACAAGCTCGTCAAGTTCCACCTCAACCTCAAATTCAACAAGAACAAGTTGATCATGGTCTTCCTCCACGCCAAGAGCAACATGAAGACGAGTACATCCCACGTCAAGGACGTCATCATCAACATCGCCAACAATACAATGAAGAGCAACGCTATGGCAAGCTAAAATTCACCATGCCCAAGTTCAATGGAAGCAATGACCCCGAAGACTACCTCTCATGGGCATTGAAGGTTGACAAAATCTTCCGTTTGCACAACTACGATGAAGCGAAGAAAATCGCTATGGAATCACTTGAGTTCCAAGATTATGTGCTCATATGGTGGGAACAAATCATTGAGCGACGACAAGCAAGAGGTGAACCTCCAATCACCACTTGGGCTCAAATGAAGGATGTCATGCGAGCACGTTTTGTACCAACATACTACAATCGCGACCTCTTCAAGAAACTCCAACTACTCAAGCAAGGAACAAAGAGCGTTGAAGAATACTACAAGGAAATGGAGATAGCCATGATTCGAGCCAATGTCAAAGAAGATGATGAGCAAACTATGGCACGTTTCTTGAATGGACTCAATCATCCCATTAAGAAGATCGCCGACTTCCAACCATATTCATCCCTCATTGAGCTCGTGCATCAAGCTACAAAGGCGGAACGTCAAGTGCAAGATGACTTCAAGTACGCCAAGTACTCATCCAAGACCTACGGTCCATCCAACAACCAAGCNAACTCCAACTACTCAAGCAAGGAACAAAGAGCGTTGAAGAATACTACAAGGAAATGGAGATAGCCATGATTCGAGCCAATGTCAAAGAAGATGATGAGCAAACTATGGCACGTTTCTTGAATGGACTCAATCATCCCATTAAGAAGATCGCCGACTTCCAACCATATTCATCCCTCATTGAGCTCGTGCATCAAGCTACAAAGGCGGAACGTCAAGTGCAAGATGACTTCAATTACGCAAAGTACTCATCCAAGACCTACGGTCCATCCAACAACCAAGCTTCAACGACTCCTCCAACTTCTACATCGACCAAGCCTTATTCACGAAACGACGACAAGTCAAGTTACAAGAAACCTTCGACAAGTTCAAGTCGTCCTCCTCCTTCTACAAACAACCTCAAGCCGCGTGCTTCATCCTCTACTCCGACCGATGAGACCATTAAGACAAGCTCCTTCAAGTGTTTCACTTGCGGCGGCCGAGGCCACAAGTCCTACGAATGCACCAACAAGCGCACCATGATCCTCAACGACGATGGCACATATGACTCCATGAGTGAAGAGGAAATGGAAGCCCTTGAGCAAGTGGCTA
>CAJFDF010000660.1:26443-38261 GCA_904067115.1 Aegilops sharonensis
GACCCCAAAACAGTGAGTAATAGTCCACGAAACGGGTTAGAGTTGGCCAAAACTGCGAGTGTTCACAGCGGACACGTAAACGCACCGCGGGGATCGTCAATTGTGGAAATTCCTCTAGGACCCCAAAAAAGTGAGTAATGGTCCACAAAACGGGCCAAAATCTGCCAAAACTGTGAGTGTTGATGACCGACACGTAAACGGACCCCGAGGTTTGTTAATCGTGGGAATCACTCCGGGACCCCAAAACAGTGAGTAATAATCCACGAAACGGGCCAGAATCGGCCAAAAACATTGAGTGTTGATGGGCGACATGTAAACGCACCCCGGGGTTCGTTAATCATGGAAATCACTCCAGGACCCCAAAACAGTGTGTAATAGTCCACAAAACGGGCCAGAATCGGCCAAAATTGTGAGTGTTGATGACCGAGACGTAAACGCACCCAGGGGTTCGTTCATCGTGGAAATCACTCCCGGACCCAAAAACAGTGAGCAATAGTCCACGAAACAGGCAGAATCGGCCAAAACTAAGAGTGTTCATGACCGACACACAAACGCACCCCGGGATTCGTTCATCGTGGAAATAACTCTCGGGCCCCAAAACTGTGAGTAATAGTCTACGAAACGGTCCAAAATCGGCCAAAGCAGCGAATGTTGATGACCAACACGCAAACGCACCCCGGGGTTCGTTCATCCTGGAAATCACTCCCGGACCCCGAAACATTGAGTAATAATCCACGAAACGGGCCAGAATCGTCCAAAACAGTGAATGTTGATGGCTGACACGTAAACGCACCCCGGGGTTCATTAATCATGGAAATCACTCCGACACCCCAAAACAGTGAGTAATAGTCCACAAAACGGGCCAGAATCGGCCGAAACTGTGAGTGTTGATGACCGACACGTAAATGCACCACAGGGTTCGTTCATCGGGGAAATCACTCCCGGCCCCCAAAACAGTGAGTAATAGTCCACGAAACGGGCCAGAATCGGCCAAAACTGTGAGTGCTGACGACCGACACGCAAACGCACCCCGGGGTTCGTTCATCGTGGAAATAACTGTCGGACCCCAAAACAGTGAGTAATAGTCCATGAAACGGGCCAAAATCGCCAAAACAGTGAGTGTTGATGACCGACATGCAAACGCACCCCGGGGTTCGTTCATCCTGGAAATCACTCCCGGCCCCCAAAACAGTGAGTAATAATCCATGAAACGGCCAAGAATCGGCCAAAACTGTGAGTGTTGATGACCGACAGGTAAACGCACACCGGGGTTCGTTAATCATGGAAATCACTCCGGGACCCCAAAACAGTGAGTAATAGTCCACGAAACGGGTTAGAGTTGGCCAGTATTGCGAGTGTTCAAAGCGGACACGTAAGCGCACCCCGGGGATCGTCAATTGTGGAAATTCCTCTAGGACCCCAAAACAGTGAGTAATGGTCCACAAAACGGGCCAAAATTGGCCAAAACTGTGAGTGTTGATGACCGACATGTAAACGGACCCCGAGGTTTGTTAATCGTGGGAATCACTCTGGGACCCCAAAACAGCGAGTAATAATCCACGAAACGGGCCAGAAACGGCCAAAACAGTGAGTGTTGATCGCCGACACGTAAACGCACCCCGGGGTTCGTTAATCATGGAAATCACACCGGGACCCCAAAACAGTGAGTAATACTCCACAAAACGGGCCAGAATCGGCCAAAACTGTGAGTGTTGATGACCGACACGTAAACGCACCCAGGGGTTCGTTCATCGTGGAAATCACTCCCGGACCCCCAAAACAGTGAGTAATAGTCCATGAAACGGGCCAGAATCGACCAAAACTAAGAGTGTTCATGACCGACACGCAAACGCACCTCGGGGTTCGTTCATCGTGGAAATAACTCTCAGACCCCAAAACAGTGAGTAATAGTCCACGAATGGGGCCAAAATCGGCCAAAACAGTGAGTGTTGATGACCGACACGCAAACCCACCCCGGGGTTCGTTCATCCTGGAAATCGCTCCCGGACCCCAAAACATTGCGTAATAATCCACGAAACTGGCCAGAATCGGCCAAAACAGTGAGTGTTGATGGCCGACACGTAAACGCACCCCGGGGTTCATTAATCATGGAAATCACTCCGGGAACCCAAAATAGTGAGTAATAGTCCACAAAACGGACCAGAATCGGCCAAAACTGTGAGTGTTGATGACCGACACGTAAATGCACCACAGGGTTCGTTCATCGGGGAAATCACTCCCGGCCCAAAACAGTGAGTAATAGTCCACGAAACGGGTCAGAATTGGCCAAAACTGTGAGAGTTGATGACCAACACGTAAACGCACCGCGGGGATCGTCAATTGTGGAAATTCCTCTAGGACCCCAAAACAGTGAGGGCCGCCTCTGATACACAACTAGATGAATACAAGAGCCAGCCCCAAAACAGTGAGGGCCGCCTCTGATACACAACTAGATGAATACAAGAGCCAGCCCCAAAACAGTGAGGGCCGCCTCTGATACACAACTAGATGAATACAAGAGCCAGCCCCAAAACAGTGAGGGCCGCCTCTGATACACAACTAGATGAATACAAGAGCCAGCCCCAAAACAGTGAGGGCCGCCTCTGATACACAACTAGATGAATACAAGAGCCAGCCCCAAAACAGTGAGGGCCGCCTCTGATACACAACTAGATGAATACAAGAGCCAGCCCCAAAACAGTGAGGGCCGCCTCTGATACACAACTAGATGAATACAAGAGCCAGCCCCAAAACAGTGAGGGCCGCCTCTGATACACAACTAGATGAATACAAGAGCCAGCCCCAAAACAGTGAGGGCCGCCTCTGATACACAACTAGATGAATACAAGAGCCAGCCCCAAAACAGTGAGGGCCGCCTCTGATACACAACTAGATGAATACAAGAGCCAGCCCCAAAACAGTGAGGGCCGCCTCTGATACACAACTAGATGAATACAAGAGCCAGCCCCAAAACAGTGAGGGCCGCCTCTGATACACAACTAGATGAATACAAGAGCCAGCCCCAAAACAGTGAGGGCCGCCTCTGATACACAACTAGATGAATACAAGAGCCAGCCCCAAAACAGTGAGGGCCGCCTCTGATACACAACTAGATGAATACAAGAGCCAGCCCCAAAACAGTGAGGGCCGCCTCTGATACACAACTAGATGAATACAAGAGCCAGCCCCAAAACAGTGAGGGCCGCCTCTGATACACAACTAGATGAATACAAGAGCCAGCCCCAAAACAGTGAGGGCCGCCTCTGATACACAACTAGATGAATACAAGAGCCAGCCCCAAAACAGTGAGGGCCGCCTCTGATACACAACTAGATGAATACAAGAGCCAGCCCCAAAACAGTGAGGGCCGCCTCTGATACACAACTAGATGAATACAAGAGCCAGCCCCAAAACAGTGAGGGCCGCCTCTGATACACAACTAGATGAATACAAGAGCCAGCCCCAAAACAGTGAGGGCCGCCTCTGATACACAACTAGATGAATACAAGAGCCAGCCCCAAAACAGTGAGGGCCGCCTCTGATACACAACTAGATGAATACAAGAGCCAGCCCCAAAACAGTGAGGGCCGCCTCTGATACACAACTAGATGAATACAAGAGCCAGCCCCAAAACAGTGAGGGCCGCCTCTGATACACAACTAGATGAATACAAGAGCCAGCCCCAAAACAGTGAGGGCCGCCTCTGATACACAACTAGATGAATACAAGAGCCAGCCCCAAAACAGTGAGGGCCGCCTCTGATACACAACTAGATGAATACAAGAGCCAGCCCCAAAACAGTGAGGGCCGCCTCTGATACACAACTAGATGAATACAAGAGCCAGCCCCAAAACAGTGAGGGCCGCCTCTGATACACAACTAGATGAATACAAGAGCCAGCCCCAAAACAGTGAGGGCCGCCTCTGATACACAACTAGATGAATACAAGAGCCAGCCCCAAAACAGTGAGGGCCGCCTCTGATACACAACTAGATGAATACAAGAGCCAGCCCCAAAACAGTGAGGGCCGCCTCTGATACACAACTAGATGAATACAAGAGCCAGCCCCAAAACAGTGAGGGCCGCCTCTGATACACAACTAGATGAATACAAGAGCCAGCCCCAAAACAGTGAGGGCCGCCTCTGATACACAACTAGATGAATACAAGAGCCAGCCCCAAAACAGTGAGGGCCGCCTCTGATACACAACTAGATGAATACAAGAGCCAGCCCCAAAACAGTGAGGGCCGCCTCTGATACACAACTAGATGAATACAAGAGCCAGCCCCAAAACAGTGAGGGCCGCCTCTGATACACAACTAGATGAATACAAGAGCCAGCCCCAAAACAGTGAGGGCCGCCTCTGATACACAACTAGATGAATACAAGAGCCAGCCCCAAAACAGTGAGGGCCGCCTCTGATACACAACTAGATGAATACAAGAGCCAGCCCCAAAACAGTGAGGGCCGCCTCTGATACACAACTAGATGAATACAAGAGCCAGCCCCAAAACAGTGAGGGCCGCCTCTGATACACAACTAGATGAATACAAGAGCCAGCCCCAAAACAGTGAGGGCCGCCTCTGATACACAACTAGATGAATACAAGAGCCAGCCCCAAAACAGTGAGGGCCGCCTCTGATACACAACTAGATGAATACAAGAGCCAGCCCCAAAACAGTGAGGGCCGCCTCTGATACACAACTAGATGAATACAAGAGCCAGCCCCAAAACAGTGAGGGCCGCCTCTGATACACAACTAGATGAATACAAGAGCCAGCCCCAAAACAGTGAGGGCCGCCTCTGATACACAACTAGATGAATACAAGAGCCAGCCCCAAAACAGTGAGGGCCGCCTCTGATACACAACTAGATGAATACAAGAGCCAGCCCCAAAACAGTGAGGGCCGCCTCTGATACACAACTAGATGAATACAAGAGCCAGCCCCAAAACAGTGAGGGCCGCCTCTGATACACAACTAGATGAATACAAGAGCCAGCCCCAAAACAGTGAGGGCCGCCTCTGATACACAACTAGATGAATACAAGAGCCAGCCCCAAAACAGTGAGGGCCGCCTCTGATACACAACTAGATGAATACAAGAGCCAGCCCCAAAACAGTGAGGGCCGCCTCTGATACACAACTAGATGAATACAAGAGCCAGCCCCAAAACAGTGAGGGCCGCCTCTGATACACAACTAGATGAATACAAGAGCCAGCCCCAAAACAGTGAGGGCCGCCTCTGATACACAACTAGATGAATACAAGAGCCAGCCCCAAAACAGTGAGGGCCGCCTCTGATACACAACTAGATGAATACAAGAGCCAGCCCCAAAACAGTGAGGGCCGCCTCTGATACACAACTAGATGAATACAAGAGCCAGCCCCAAAACAGTGAGGGCCGCCTCTGATACACAACTAGATGAATACAAGAGCCAGCCCCAAAACAGTGAGGGCCGCCTCTGATACACAACTAGATGAATACAAGAGCCAGCCCCAAAACAGTGAGGGCCGCCTCTGATACACAACTAGATGAATACAAGAGCCAGCCCCAAAACAGTGAGGGCCGCCTCTGATACACAACTAGATGAATACAAGAGCCAGCCCCAAAACAGTGAGGGCCGCCTCTGATACACAACTAGATGAATACAAGAGCCAGCCCCAAAACAGTGAGGGCCGCCTCTGATACACAACTAGATGAATACAAGAGCCAGCCCCAAAACAGTGAGGGCCGCCTCTGATACACAACTAGATGAATACAAGAGCCAGCCCCAAAACAGTGAGGGCCGCCTCTGATACACAACTAGATGAATACAAGAGCCAGCCCCAAAACAGTGAGGGCCGCCTCTGATACACAACTAGATGAATACAAGAGCCAGCCCCAAAACAGTGAGGGCCGCCTCTGATACACAACTAGATGAATACAAGAGCCAGCCCCAAAACAGTGAGGGCCGCCTCTGATACACAACTAGATGAATACAAGAGCCAGCCCCAAAACAGTGAGGGCCGCCTCTGATACACAACTAGATGAATACAAGAGCCAGCCCCAAAACAGTGAGGGCCGCCTCTGATACACAACTAGATGAATACAAGAGCCAGCCCCAAAACAGTGAGGGCCGCCTCTGATACACAACTAGATGAATACAAGAGCCAGCCCCAAAACAGTGAGGGCCGCCTCTGATACACAACTAGATGAATACAAGAGCCAGCCCCAAAACAGTGAGGGCCGCCTCTGATACACAACTAGATGAATACAAGAGCCAGCCCCAAAACAGTGAGGGCCGCCTCTGATACACAACTAGATGAATACAAGAGCCAGCCCCAAAACAGTGAGGGCCGCCTCTGATACACAACTAGATGAATACAAGAGCCAGCCCCAAAACAGTGAGGGCCGCCTCTGATACACAACTAGATGAATACAAGAGCCAGCCCCAAAACAGTGAGGGCCGCCTCTGATACACAACTAGATGAATACAAGAGCCAGCCCCAAAACAGTGAGGGCCGCCTCTGATACACAACTAGATGAATACAAGAGCCAGCCCCAAAACAGTGAGGGCCGCCTCTGATACACAACTAGATGAATACAAGAGCCAGCCCCAAAACAGTGAGGGCCGCCTCTGATACACAACTAGATGAATACAAGAGCCAGCCCCAAAACAGTGAGGGCCGCCTCTGATACACAACTAGATGAATACAAGAGCCAGCCCCAAAACAGTGAGGGCCGCCTCTGATACACAACTAGATGAATACAAGAGCCAGCCCCAAAACAGTGAGGGCCGCCTCTGATACACAACTAGATGAATACAAGAGCCAGCCCCAAAACAGTGAGGGCCGCCTCTGATACACAACTAGATGAATACAAGAGCCAGCCCCAAAACAGTGAGGGCCGCCTCTGATACACAACTAGATGAATACAAGAGCCAGCCCCAAAACAGTGAGGGCCGCCTCTGATACACAACTAGATGAATACAAGAGCCAGCCCCAAAACAGTGAGGGCCGCCTCTGATACACAACTAGATGAATACAAGAGCCAGCCCCAAAACAGTGAGGGCCGCCTCTGATACACAACTAGATGAATACAAGAGCCAGCCCCAAAACAGTGAGTAATAGTCCATGAAACGGGCCAAAATCGCCAAAACAGTGAGTGTTGATGACCGACATGCAAACGCACCCCGGGGTTCGTTCATCCTGGAAATCACTCCCGGCCCCCAAAACAGTGAGTAATAATCCATGAAACGGCCAAGAATCGGCCAAAACTGTGAGTGTTGATGACCGACAGGTAAACGCACACCGGGGTTCGTTAATCATGGAAATCACTCCGGGACCCCAAAACAGTGAGTAATAGTCCACGAAACGGGTTAGAGTTGGCCAGTATTGCGAGTATTCACACCGGACACGTAAGCGCACCCCGGGGATCGTCATTTGTGGAAATTCCTCTAGGACCCCAAAACAGTGAGTAATGGTCCACAAAACGGGACAAAATCGGCCAAAACTGTGAGTGTTGATGACCGACATGTAAACGGACCCCGAGGTTTGCTAATCGTGGGAATCACTCCGGGACCCCAAAACAGTGAGTAATAATCCACGAAACGGGCCAGAATCGGCCAAAAACATTGAGTGCTGATGACCGACACGCAAACGCACCCCGGGGTTCGTTAATCATGGAAATCACTCCGGGACCCCACGAAACGGGCCAGAAGCGGCCAAAACTATGCGTGTTGATGACCGACACGTAAACGCACCCCGGGGTTCGCTCATAGTGGAAATCACTCCCGGACCAAAAAACAGTGAGTAATAGTCCACGAAACGGGCCAGAACCGGCCAAAACTATGAGTGTTGATGACCGACACGTAAACGCATCACGGGGTTCGTTAATCGTGGAAATCACTCCCGGACCACAAAACAGTGAGTAATAATCCATGAAACGGGCCAGAATCGGCCAAAACTGTGAGTGTTGATGACCGACACGTAAACGCGCCCTGGGGTTCGTTCATCCTGGAAATAACTCTGGACCCCAAAACAGTGAGTAATAGTCCACGAAACGGGCCAGAATCGGCCAAAACTAAGAGTGTTGATGACCGACACGCAAACGCACCCCGGGGTTCATTCATCGTGGAAATAACTCTCGGACCCCAAAACAGTGAGTAATAGTCCACAAAACGGGCCAAAATCGGCCAAAACTATGAGTGTTGATGACCGACACGTAAACGGACCCCGGGGTTCGTTAATCATGGAAATCACTCCGGGACCCCAAAACAGTGAGTAATAGTCCACGAAACGGGTTAGAGTTGGCCAAAACTGCGGGTGTTGACAGCGGACACGTAAACGCACCCCGGGGATCGTCAATTGTCAAAATCCCTCTAGGACCCCAAAAGAGTGAGTGTTGATGAACGACACGTAAACGGACCCCGAGGTTTATTAATCATGGGAATCACTCCGGGACCCCAAAACAGTGAGTAATAGTCAACGAAACGGATCTGAATCGGCCAAAACTGTGACAGTTGATGACCAACACGTAAACGCACCCTGGGGTTCGTTAATCATGGAAATCACTCCGGGACCCAAAACAGTGTGTAATAGTCCACGAAACGGGCCAGAATGGGCCAAAACTATGAGGGTTGATGACCGACTCGTAAGCGCGCCTTGGGGTTCGACAACAATGGAAATCGCTTTGGGAACCCAAAATTGTGAGTAAAAGTCCACAAAACGGGCGAGAATCGGCCAAAACTGTTAGTGTTGATAACCAATACGTAAACACACCCAGGGGTTCGTTAATCGTGGAAATCACTCCCGGACCCCAAAACAGTGAGTAATAATCCACGAAACGGGCCAGAATCGGCTATAATTATGAGTGTTGATGTCCGACACGTAAACGCACCCCGGGGTTCGTTCATCCTGGAAAATCACTCCCAGACCACAAAACTGTGAGTAATAGTCAATGAAACGGGCCAGAATCGGCCAAAACAGTGAGTGTTGATGGCCGACACGTAAACGCACCCCGGCGTTCGTTAACCATGGAAATTAATTCGGGACCCCAAAACAATGAGTAATAATCCACAAAACGGGCCAGAATCGGCCAAAATTGTGAGTATTGATGTCCGACACGCAAACGCACCACAGGGTCGTTCATCGTGGAAATCACTCTCGGACCACAAAACAGTGAGTAATAGTCCATAAAACGGGCCAGAATCGGCTGAAACAGTGAGTGTTAATGATGACTAACACGCAAACGCACCCCGGGGTTCATTAGTCATGGAAATCACTCCGGGACCCCAAAACAGTGAGTAATAGTCCATGAAACAGGCCAGAATCAGCCAAAACTGTGAGTGTTTATGACCGACACGTAAACGCACCCAGGGGTTCGTTCATCGTGGAAATCACTCCCGGACCCCAAAACAGTGAGTAATAATCCACAAAACGGGCCAGAATTGGCCAAAACTATGAGAGTTGATGACCGACACGCAAACGCACCCCGGGGTATGTTCATCATGGGAATAACTCTCGGACCCCAAAACGGTGAGTAATAGTCCACGAAACGGGCCAGAATCGGCCAAAACTGTGAGTGTTGATGACCGACACATAAACGCACCCCGGGGTTCGTTAATCGTGGAAATCACTCCCGGACCCCGAAAGAGTGAGTTATAATCCACGAAACGGGCCAGAATCGGCCAAAACTAAGGGTGTTCATGACCGACACCCAAACGCACCCCGGGGTTCGTTAATCGTGGAAATCACTCCCGGACCCCGAAAGAGTGAGTTATAATCCACGAAACGGGCCAGAATCGGCCAAAACTAAGGGTGTTCATGACCGACATCCAAACGCACCCCGGGGTTCGTTCATCGTGGAAATAACTCTCGGACGCCAAAACAGTGAGTAATAGTCCACGAAACGGGCCAAAATCGGCCAAAACAGTGAGTGTTGATGACCGACATGCAAACGCACCCCGGGGTTCGTTCATCCATGAAATCACTCCCGGACCACAAATCAATGAGTAATAATCCATGAAACGGCCAAGAATCGGCCAAAACTGTGAGTGTTGATGACCGAAACGTAAACGGACCCCGGGGTTCGTTAATCATGGAAATCAATCCGGGACCCCAAAACAGTGAGTAATAATCAACGAAACGGACCAGAATCGGCCAAAACTGTGACAGTTGATGACCAACACGTAAACGCACCCTGGGGTTCGTTAATCATGGAAATCACGCCGGGACCCAAAATAGTGAGTAATAGTCCACGAAACGGGCCAGAATGGGCCAAAACTATGAGGGTTGATGACCGACTCGTAAGCGCACCTTGGGGTTCGACAACAATGGAAATCGCTTTGGGAACCCAAAATTGTGAGTAAAAGTCCACAAAACGGGCGAGAATCGGCCAAAACTGTTAGTGTTGATGACCAATACGTAAACGCACCCAGGGGTTCGTTAATCGTGGAAATCACTCCCGGACCCCAAAACAGTGAGTAATATTCCACGAAACGGGCCAGAATCGGCTATAATTATGAGTGTTGATGTCCGACACGTAAACGCACCCCGGGGTTCGTTCATCCTGGAAAATCACTCCCGGACCACAAAACTGTGAGAAATAGTCAATGAAACGGGCCAGAATCGGCCAAAACAGTGAGTGTTGATGGCCGACACGTAAACGCACCCCGGGGTTCGTTAACCATGGAAATTAATTCGGGACCCCAAAACAGTGAGTAATAATCCACAAAACGGGCCAGAATCGGCCAAAATTGTGAGTATTGATGTCCGACACGCAAACGCACCACAGGGTCGTTCATCGTGGAAATCACTATCGGACCACAAAACAGTGAGCAATAGTCCATATAACGGGCCAGAATCGGCCGAAACAGTGAGTGTTAATGATGACTAACACACAAACGCACCCCGGGGTTCATTAGTCATGGAAATCACTCCGGGACCCCAAGACAGTGAGTAATAGTCCACGAAACAGGCCAGAATCAGCCAAAACTGTGAGTGTTGATGACCGACTTGCAAACGCACCCCGGGGTTCATTCATCCTGGAAATCTCTCCCGGACCACAAATCAATGAGTAATAATCCATGAAACGGCCAAGAATCGGCCAAAACAGTGAGTAATAGTCAACGAAACGGACTAGAATCGGCCAAAATTGTGACAGTTGATGACCAACACGTAAACGCACCCTGGGGTTCGTTAATCATGGAAATCACTCCGGGACCCAAAACAGTGAGTAATAGTCCACGAAACGGGCCAGAATGGGCCAAAACTATGAGGGTTGATGACCGACTCGCAAGCGCACCTTGGGGTTCGACAACAATGGAAATCGCTTTGGGAACCCAAAGTTGTGAGTAAAAGTCCACAAAACGGGCGAGAATCGGCCAAAACTGTTAGTGTTGATGACCAATACGTAAACGCACCCAGTGGTTCGTTAATCGTGGAAATCACTCCCGGACCCCAAAACAGTGAGTAATATTCCACGAAACGGGCCAGAATCGGCTATAATTATGAGTGTTGATGTCCGACACGTAAACGCACCCCGGGGTTCGTTCATCCTGGAAAATCACTCCCGGACCACAAAACTGTGAGTAATAGTCAATGAAACGGGCCAGAATCGGCCAAAACAGTGAGTGTTGATGGCCGACACGTAAACGCACCCCGGGGTTCGTTAACCATGGAAATTAATTCGGGACCCCAAAACAGTGAGTAATAATCCACAAAACGGGCCAGAATCGGCCAAAATTGTGAGTATTGATGTCTGACACGCAAACGCACCACAGGGTCGTTCATCGTGGAAATCACTCTCGGACCACAAAACAGTGAGTAATAGTCCAT